>CM061750.1:239361860-239541859 GCA_030979885.1 Lolium multiflorum | reverse complement strand
TTAAACTTGTTTAAATCTTGGTCAAACCTAGGATTTGACCAAGATTCGATGGGCATCAAAATTTAAAAAAATCAGAAAAATGAAAAACCAAAGCACATAGTTTTCTTATGCCATATAGTAAGCATTCAAGTTGATAAACAAGGTCTATACATATTTAAACCATACAAATCATGTATCTATAACCCTAAACCTTAAACTCTGTCTTATGAAGTCTAGCATGAAGAGAAGTCGTTTTGGGTTTCAAACATGGAAATTTCAAGAACATCCCAAAAGCTTCATTTTAGTGTGACTAAGAAGGATCAAGGCTTACCTTTTCATTTTCATGTTTTAAACTTGTTTAAATCCTGGTCAAATATAGGTTTGACCAAGATTCAAATGGGCATAAAATAAAAATATAGAAAAATGAAAAACCAAAGCACATAGTCTTCTTATGTCATATAGTAAGCATTAAAGTTGATAAACAAGGTCTAGTCTTATTCAAACTAGACAAGTCATGTATCTACCCGCTAACCCCTAAACTCTGTCTTATGAAGTCTAGCATGAAGAGAAGTCGTTTTGGGTTCAAACATGGAAATTTCAAGAACATCCCAAAAGCTTCATTTTAGTGTGACTAAGAAGGATCAAGGCTTACCTTTTCATTTTCATGTTTTAAACTTGTTTAAATCCTGGTTAAATCTAGGATTTGACCAAGATTCAAATGGGCATAAAATAAAAAAATAGAAAAATGAAAAACGAAAGCACATAGTCTTCTTATGTCATATAGTAAGCATTAAAGTTGATAAACAAGGTCTAGACTTATTCAAACTAGACAAATCATGTATCTATCCGCAAACCCCTAAACTCTATCTTATGAAGTCAAGCATGAAGAGAAGTGCATGGTTTTGGGTTTCAAACATGGAAATTTCAAAAAACTCCCAAAAAATTCATTTTAGAGTGACTAAGAAGGATACATGCTTCCCTTTTCATTTTCATGTTATATACTTGTTCAAATCTTGGTCAAACCTAGGATTTTACCAAGATTCAAATGTGCATCAAAATTCCAAAAAAATAAAAAAATGAAAAAACAAAGCACATAGTTTTCTTATGTCATATAGTAAGCATTAAAGTTGATAAACAAGGTCTAGACATATTCAAACAAGAAAAATCATGTGTCTACCCCCTAACCCTAAACTCTGTCTTATGTAGTCAAGCATGAAGAGAAGTGCTTTTGGGTTTCAAACATGGAAATTTCAAAAACCACCCAAAAGCTTTATTTTAGAGTGACTAAGAAGGATCCATGCTTATCTTTTCATTTTCATATTTTAAACTTGTTTAAATCATTGTCAAACCTAGTATTTGACCAAGATTCAAATGGGCATAAAATTAAAAAATCAGAAAATTGAAAAACTAAAGCACATAGTCTTCTTATGTCATATATATAGTAAGCATTTAAAAGATGATAAATAAGGTCAAGACAATTCAAATAATACAAATCATGTATCTACCCCTAACCCTAAACTCTATCTTATGAAGTCAAGCATGAAGAGAAGTGGTTTTTGGTTTCAAACACAAAAATTTCAAAAACCTCCCAAAAGCTTCATTTTAATTAGACTAACTTATTAATTATGAAGGATCCAGGATTGATTACCTTTTCATTGTCATGTTTTAAACTTGTTTAAATCTTGGTCAAACCTGGGATTTGACCAAGATTCGAATGGGCATAAAAATTAAGAAAAAAATCGTAAGAATGAAAAACCAAAGCACATAGCCTTCTTATGTCATATAGTAAGCATTCAAATTGATAAACAAGGTCTAGACATGTTCAAACCAGAAAAATCATGTATCTACCCCTAACCCTAAACTATGTCTTATGAAGTCAAGCATGCATGAAGAGAAGTGGTTTTGGGTTTCAAACATGAAAATTTCAAAAACCTCCCAAAAACTTCATTTTAGAGCGACTAATAAGGATCGATGCTTACCTTTTCATTTTCATGTTTTTACTTATTTGAATCTTGGTCAAATCCTAGGTTTGACCAAGATTTAAACAAGTTTAAAACATGAAAATGAAATGGGAAGTGTGTATCCTTCTTAGTCAGTCTAAAATGAAGCTTTTGGGATGTTCTTGAAATTTCCATGTTTGAAACCCAAAACCACTTAAGACAGAGTTTTTGGTTAGGCGTAGATACATGATTTTTCTTGTTTGAATATGTCTAGACCTTGTTTATCAACTTGAATGTTTATGACATAAGAAGGCTATATATGTGCTTTGGTTTTCCATTTTTTTCATTTTTTCGAAGTTTTTATGCCCATTTAAATATTGGTCAAATCCTAGGTTTGACCAAGGTTTAATCAAGTTTAAAACATGACAATGAAAAGGTAAGCATGAATCCTTTCTCAGTCACTCTAAAATGAAGGTACTTGAAATTTTTATGTTTGAAACACAAAACCCCAGTTCTCTTCATATGTTTGACTTCATAAGACAAAGTTTAGGGTTAGGGGTAGATATGATACATGATATTTCTGGTTTGAATATGTCTAGACCTTGTTTATCAACTTGAATGCTTACTATATGACATAAGAAGGCTATATATGTGCTTTGGTTTTTATTTTTTTTATTTTTTTTGAATTTTACGCCCGTTTGAATCTTGGTCAAATCCTAGGTTTGACCAAGGTTAAAACAAGTTTAAAAAATGGCAATGAAAAGGTAAGCATGGATCCTTCTTAGTCACTCTAAAATGAAGCTTTTGGGAGGTTTGTGAAATTTCCATGTTTGAAACCCAAAATCACTTCTCCTCATACTTAACTTCATAAGACAGAGTTTAGGGTTAGGGGGTAGATACATGTTTTGTGTGTTTTGAATATGTCTAGACCTTGTTTATCAACTTGAATGCTTACTATATGACATAAGAATACTATGTGCTTTGGTTTTTCATTTTTCTGATTTTTTTAATTGTTAAACCCATTTGAATCTTGGTCAAATCCTAGGTTTGAGCAAGATTTAAACAAGTTTAAAACATGAAAATGGAAAGCTAAGCATGAATCATTCTTAGTCACTCTAAAAATCTTTCGGTCTGCAGAAGAGTCGAATCTGCAATCAGTAGTTACAAAAGCGACCCACCTTAGGGATGGATAATAAGACTTGGGCAATATAAACGTTGATACTACTTACTTTGTGATACTAAAATATATGTATCTAGACATATTTCAGTTGTAGATACATCCATTTTAACATCAAGTAATATGGATCGGAGGACTAGCTAAAGAACAATGAGAGGCAGTGTTTCTCTCCCCCAGCCTACTTGGCGGAGTGGCCCTCCATCAGGACAGGTGGTGATTCCGCTTCTCTCGTTGGAATTCCTTATCCCCCAGCCTACTCGGCGACGTGCGCTCCTCAGTGACCTGCGCGAGGGCGCCTCGGCGACCTACGCAAAGGTGGCTGGACTCGGAGCGCATCGACTTCCTTCTGCGGTGCCTGGATTGGATCGACCATCCCGCGCGTGTCCTCCACCATATTGTTTTTCTTCAAGATGCTGTTATCCATCATCTTCTTCACCGCATCATGTTGGGTGTTGAGGCTCCCGTTGAGAGCTTGAACGCACCTGTTTGATAGCTCGACGTTTTCTTCGCGAAGAAAGCCGCACTCGATCTTAAGCATCAAATTCTCGCC
This sequence comes from Lolium multiflorum, assembly GCA_030979885.1. NCBI lineage: Eukaryota > Viridiplantae > Streptophyta > Magnoliopsida > Poales > Poaceae > Lolium > Lolium multiflorum. Next base: position 239,538,213 of record CM061750.1, on the reverse strand, counting down.
CTTGAGCTTCTTGATGACAGAGTTCGTTTCCTCACTTGATGGAACCCTCACATCATGCAGCTTGCCCCGGCCGGTGACCTCGTCCTTCAAAGTATCGACATCATCGCGAAAGTTGGAGGCGAGTTCCACGAGAGTTTTAAGCTCATCTCTGAAACACGCCGATGCTTCCTGCATGGCAATATCATCAGTACCGAAACAAAGTGACGAGAGGAAGACGAAAATGTCCAATCAGTGGTAACCTCTAAGCGCAGGAGACAGGGGTTGAAGTCGTCATGAGAAGATGTCAGGGTGCGTCGTGGGGCACTGAGATATGTATAAAAAGGATTAATACGGAATAAAGAGTTGGGACCTCCGGGCCAGGAAGAATCAAGAAACATGGCGATGGAAACCAACCAGGAATCTTCGACCGCACGACTGACGCCGTTCCGAGACGAGCGCGAAGCAGGGCCTTCGTTTTCTGGCGGGCCCTTTCTCGCGGCCAGCATCTGGATAGACCGCCGGCGGGAACTCTCCGCGTCCTTGGTCAACACTAGATGGTGCTTCTTCAAGCGAGATGGTGGCCTTGACTTCGGAGGCATCGCTGGAAGTGGAAGGAGACTGGAAGTGAAGCAAGAAGGGGATGGAAGAAGTACTCCCCCCTATTAAAACCAGACAACCGTCTCCTGCCCTCGCTTCGAGCAACCTGGTCCGCCCATCCTAAATCAACGGCCGAGAGGGGGCTCAAGGGTCAGGACGCGGGAGCAGAAGCAAATGAATCGAGAGCGGTCCGGAGTATCCTGTCCGTCCACCGTAAATCAACGGGACAGAGCGGCTACCTTCTCTTCGAAGGCTCTGGCGCGCAACCCGAGGAATGGACATCTGTCGGCTAGTATAGAATTTTATAGCACGCCATTAATCGAGCTAGCAGTACTGTACTACTGACTACAACTCTGATGGACGTCCAAAGCTCTGAATAGTCAGGGGAAACAATGAATGCGAGCCAGGGTAGTACTACTGTAGTAGTGAAGCAATGGGGATTATCTGGAGCAAGTACGGAGTACCGAGTACAGTACTACAAAAGTGCTGTTCGTTGTTTTCGCAGTTCATTTTAGCGTAACGTCCAGGTTGTTGTCGAACCAGCTGTTAGATTTTGGGTAATTATTGTTAAGTTGCTGCTTCTTAATTAAAATTTATCAAAGTCATGTAGACTAGATCGATTTGTGAGAACATCCCAAAAGCTTCATTCATTTTAGAATGACTAAGAAGGATCCATTCTTACCTTTTCTTTTCATGTTTTAAACTTGTTTAAACCTTGGTCAAACCTAGGATTTGACCAAGATTTAAATGGGCATAAAAATTCGGAAAAAAATCAACAAATGAAAAACCAAAGCACATATATAGCCTTCTTATGTCATATAGTAAGCACTCGAGTTGATAAAAACTCTGTCTTATGAAGTCAAACATATGAAGAGAACTGGTTTTGGGTTTCAAACATGGAAATTTCACAAACCTCCCAAAAGCTTCATTCTACAGTGACTAAGAAGGATCCAGGATTACCTTTTTCATTTTCAATTTCTTAACTTGTTTAAATCTTGGTCAAACCTAGGATTTGACCAAGATTCAAATGGGTATAACAATTCAAAAAAAACGGAAAAAAACCAAAGAACATAGTCTTCTGATGTCATATAGTAAGCATTCAAGTTGATAAACAAGGTCTAGACATATTCAAACCAAACAAATCATGTATCTACCCCCTAACCCTAAACTCTGCCTTATGAAGTCAAGCATGAAGAGAAGTGATTTTGGGTTTCAAACATGGAAATTTCAAAAACCTCCCAAAAGCTTCATTTTAGAGTGACTAAGAAGGATCCATGCTTACCTTTTCATTGCCATGTTTTAAACTTGTTTTAACCTTGGTCAAACCTAGGAATTGACCAAGATTCAAATGGGAGTAAAAATTCAGAAAAATTCAAAAAAAATGGAAAACCAAAACACATATATAGCCTTCTTATGTCATATAGTAAGCATTCAAGTTGATAAACAAGGTCTAGACATATTCAAAGCAGAAATATCATGTATCATATCTACCCCTAACCCTAAACTCTGTCTTATGAAGTCAAACATATGAAGAGAACTGGGGTTTTGGGTTTCAAATATAAAATTTTCAAGTACCTTCATTTTAGAGTGAGTAAGGAAGGATTCATGCTTACCGTTTCATTTTCATGTATTAAACTTGTTTAAACCTAGGATTTGACCAAGATTTAAATAGGCATAAAAAATTCGAAAGAAATCAAAAAATGAAAAACCAAAGCACATATATAGCCTTCTTATATCATATAGTAAAAAATTCAAGTTGATAAACAAGGTCTAGACATATTCAAACAAGAAAAATCATGTATCTACACCTAACCATAAACTCTGTCTTAAGTGGTTTTGAGTTTCAAACATGGAAATTTCACAAACCTCCCAAAAGCTTCATTTTACAGTGACTGAGGAGGATCCATGCTTACCTTTTGGCTTAAACGTTTGAAACCAAAAACCACTTCTCTTCATGCATGCTTGACTTCATAACACAGAGTTTAGGGTTAGGGGGTAGATACATGATTTTCCTGGTTTGAATATGTCTAGACCTTGTTTATCAACTTAATTGATTGCTTACTATATGACATAAGAAGACTACGTGCCTTGGTTTTCATTTTTTGTTTTTTTTTGAATTTTATGCTCATATATTTGAATCTTGGTCAAATCTTAGGTTTGACCAAGATTGAAACAAGTTTAAAACATGAAAATGAAAAGGGAAGCATGTATCCTTCTTAGTCACTCTAAAATGAAGCTTTTGGGATGTTCTTGAAATTTCCATGTTTGAAACCCAAAACGACTTCTCTTCATATGCTAGACTTCATAAGATCAACAGGTAGATACATGATTTTCTGGTTTGGATATACCTAGACCTCGTTTAACTTGAATGCATACGATATGACATAAGAAGACTACGTGCTTTTGTTTTTCATTATTCTGTTTTTTTTGAATTTTGTGCCCACCCATTTGTATCTTGGTCAAATCCTAGGTCTGATAATGATTTAAACAAGATTAAAATATGAAAATGCAAAGGTAAGCATGGATCCTTCTTAGTCACTCTAAAATGAAGCTTTTGGGAGCAAAACCACTTCTCTTCATATGCTTGACTTCATAAGACGGAGTTTAGGGGTTAGGGGGTATAGATACATGATTTGTCTAGTTTGAATATGTCTAGACCTTGTTTATCAACTTAATTGGCTTACTATATGACATAAGAAAACTATTTGCTTTGGTTTTTCTTTTTTCTGACTTTTTTTCAATTTTGATGCCCATTTGAATCTTGTCAAATCCTAGGTTTGACCAAGATAATTTAAACAAGCTTAAAACATGAATATGAAAAGAGGAGCATGTATCCTTCTTAGTCACTCTAAAATGTAGTTTTTGGGAGTTTTTTGAAATTTCCATGTTTAAAACCCAAAACCACTTCTCTTCACATGCTTGACTTCATAAGACAGAGTTAATTAATTTAGGGGTTAATTAGGGGGTATAGATACATGATTTGTGTGGTTTGAATATGTATGGACCTTATTTATCAACAACTTTAATGCTTACTATATGACATAAGAAAACTATTTGCTTGGTTTTTCTTTTTTCAATTTTTTTTTCAATTTTGATGCCCATTTGAATCTTGTCAAATCCTAGGTTTGACCAAGATAATTTAAACAAGTTTAAAACATGAATATGAAAAGGGAAGCATGGATCCTTCTTAGTCACTCTAAAATGAAGCTTTTGGGAGGTTTTTGAAATTTCCATGTTTGAAATCCAAAACCACTTCTCTTCACATGCTTGACTTCATAAGACAGAGTTTAGGGGTTAGGGGTATAGATACATGATTTGTCTGGTTTAATATGTCTAGACCTTGTTTATCAACTTTAATGCTTACTATATGACATAAGAAGACTATGTGATTTGGTTTTTCATTTTTCTGTTTTTATTTTTCTGCCCATTTGAATCTTGGTCAAATCCTAGGTTTGACCAAGATATAGACAAGTTTAACACGTAAATGAGTTAACTTGGATTTCCTACCCTTGAATCCATAGGAAACTTTGTTCTAATGCACTATAATAATCAACCGAGTTTTTACACCAACAGGTCTGTCACTTACGTGTGGTGCCCATGCGTGAGGTCCCACACTTCAGTGAGCACAAGTCACGTGCAATAGGTACGCAAACTCCCAGCCATTTTCTTTGTCAAGAGAAGACGCATCAGGATGCGTATTGGAAGTCTGTGGGTCCTTCTGGATCCTTCGGTCGTCCCTCTCACAAAAAAAAACAAATCTCTCTCATTCTCGGCCTCGCTCGACTCGCTCGCTCGCTCGCTCGCTCGCACCTCCTGCTCACTGACAAACCCTGCACAAAAGTCAACATCATCACCCGAAAAAGGGGAGACACCATAATTCTCTCCCTTCTTCTCTCCTTCCGAGTGATCCCTCTTCCTCCGAGTTTCACTCGACGGGCAAACACACATGTGCTGCATAGTAATAATAAAAAGGTAGAAAAATCGACCTACGAATATATAATTAAATAGGTTAAACTAGGGTTTTACCCAGTACTACAGATCAAGGTTCAAAAAATCCAACTACGGGGTTCGAACAACACGATTCTAATCCAAGAATTTTTTCGACCTAGGTCACCCAAATGGCCTCAAACTATAGGGTTAGCATCTAGTGCAGTATGTGTGAAAATGTATGCACTATGTGTGCTATAACTTGTATGTCTTTCATATTTGAACCAAATTTGAATAAGTTTGAAATATTTGAAAAGGGGCTTTTGGCTTAAACGTTTGAAACCAAAAACCACTTCTCTTCATGCATGCTTGACTTCATAAGACAGAGTTTAGCTAGGGTTAGGGGATAGATGCATGATTTTCCTGGTTTGAATATGTCTAGACCTACTTTATCAACTTAATTGAATGCTTACTATATGACATAATAATACTATGTGCATTGTTTTTTATTTTTTTGATTTTTTTAAAATTGTATGCCCATTTGAATCTTGGTCAAATCCTAGGTTTGAACATGGTTTAAACAAGTTTAAATCATGAATATGAAAAATTAAGCATCTATATATCCTTCTTAGTCACTCCAAAATGTAGCTCTTGGGAGGTTTTTTCGAAATTTCCATGTTTGAAACCAAAACCACTTCTCTTCATGCATGCTTGACTTCATAAGACAGAGTTTAGCTAGGGCGTTAGGGGGTAGATACATGATTTTCCTGGTTTGAATATGTCTAGACCTGGTTTATCAACTTAATTAATTGATTGTTTACTATATGACATAAGAAGACTATGTGCCTTGGTTTTAAATTTTTCTGTTTTTTTTGAATTTTACGCCCATATATTTGAATCTTGGACAAATCCTAGGTTTGACCAAGATTTAAACAAGTTTAAACATAAAAATAAAAAGGGAAGCATGTATCCTTCTTAGTCACTCTAAAATGAAGCTTTTTGGATGTTCTTGAAATTTCCATTTTTGAAACCAAAAACGACTTCTCTCTTCATGCTAGACTTCATAAGATCGACAGGGGGCAGATACATGATTTGTCTGGTTTGGATATGTCCAAACCTTGCTTGTTTATCAACTTGAATGCTTACTATATGACATAAGAATGCTTACCATATGTTTGAATTTTAAAAGCATATAGTCTTCTTATGTCATATAGTAAGCATTCAAAAGTTTTTCTTTGAGAGAGTAGCATGCATTCAAAAGTTGATAAATAAGATTTGTACATATTCAAACCAGACAAATCATGTATCTACCCATATGCATATATATATAACCCTATACTTTTGTCTTATGAAGACGTCAAGGATGAAGAGAAGTGGATTTGGGTTTCAAACATGGAAATTTCAAAAACCTCCCAAAACATGTATATATCTACCCCTAAACCCTAATCTTTGTCTTATGAAGCCAAGCATATGAAGAGAAGTGATTTTGGGTTTCAAACATGGAAACTTCAAAAACCTCCCAAAAGCTTCATTTTAGAGAGACTAAGAATGATCCATATGCTTACCTTTTCATTGCCATGTTTTAAACTTGTTTTAACCTTGGTCAAACCTAGGATTTGACCAAGATTCAAATGGGAGTAAAAATTCAGAAAAATTCAAAAAAAATGAAAAACCAAAGCACATATATATATAGCCTTGATCTTATGTCATATAGTAAGCATTCAAGTTGATAAACAAGGTCGATCTCTAGACATATTCAAAGCAGAAATATCATGTATATATCATATCTACCCCTAACCCTAGCTAAACTCTGTCTTATGAAGTCAAACATATGAAGAGAACTGGGGTTTTGGGTTTCAAACATAAAATTTTCAAGTACCTTCATTTTAGAGTGAGTAAGGAAGGATTCATGCTTACCGTTTCATTTTCATGTTTTAAACTTGTTTAAACCTAGGATTTGACCAAGATTTAAATAGGCATAAAAAATCGAAAGAAATCAAAAATTGAAAAACCAAAGCACATATATATAGCCTTCTTATATCATATAGTAAAAAATTCAAGTTGATAAACAAGGTCTAGACATATTCAAACAAGAAAAATCATGTATCTACACACCTAACCATAAACTCTGTCTTAAGTGGTTTTGGGTTTCAAACATGGAAATTTCACAAACCTCCCAAAAGCTTCATTTTACAGTGACTATATAAGGAGGATCCATGCTTACCTTTTGGCTTAAACGTTTGAAACCAAAAACCACTTCTCTTCATGCATGCTTGACTTCATAATATAAGACAGAGTTTAGCTAGGGTACGTTAGGGGGTGTAGATACATGATTTCCTGGTTTGAATATGTCTAGACCTTGTTTATCAACTTAATTGATTGCTTACTATATGACATAAGACGACTACGTGCCTTGGTTTTCATTTTTGGTTTTTTTTTGAATTTTATGCTCATATATTTGAATCTTGGTCAAATCCTAGGTTTGACCAAGATTTAAACAAGTTTAAAACATGAAAATGAAAAGGGAAGCATGTATCCTTCTTAGTCACTCTAAAATGAAGCTTTTGGGATGTTCTTGAAATTTCCATGTTTGAAACCCAAAACGACTTCTCTTCATGCTAGACTTCATAAGATCAACATGGGGTAGATACATGATTTGTCTGGTTTGGATATACCTAGACCTCGTTTAACTTGAATGCATGCATACGATATGACATAAAAAGACTACATGCTTTTGTTTTTCATTATTCTGATTTTTTTGAATTTTGTGCCCACCCATCTGTATCTTGGTCAAATCCTAGGCTTGATAATGATTTAACAAGATTAAAATATGAAAATGCAAAGGTAAGCATGGATCCTTCTTATTAGTCACTCTAAAATGAAGCTTTTGGGAGCAAAACCACTTCTCTTCATATGCTTGACTTCATAAGACGGAGTTTAGGGGTTAGGGGGTATAGATGCATGCATGATTTGTCTAGTTTGAATATGTCTAGACCTTGTTTATCAACTTAATTGGCTTACTATATGACATAAGAAAACTATTTGCTTTGGTTTTTCTTTTTCCTGATTTTTTTCAATTTTGATGCCCATTTGAATCTTGTCAAATCCTAGGTTTGACTGAGATAATTTAAACAAGCTTAAAACCTGAATATGAAAAGGGAAGCATGTATCCTTCTTTGTCACTCTAAAATGAAGTTTTTGGGAGGTTTTTCAAATTTCCATGTTTGAAACGACCCAAAACCACTTCTCTTCATATGCTTGACTTCATAAGACAGAGTTCAGGGGTTAGGGGGTATAGATACATGATTTGTCTAGTTTGAATATGTCTAGACCTTGTTTATCAACTTAATTAATTGGCTTACTATATGACATAAGAAAACTATTTGCTTTGGTTTTTCTTTTTCCTGATTTTTTCGATGCCCATTTGAATCTTTGTCAAATCCTAGGTTTGACTGAGATAATTTAAACAAGCTTAAAACATGAATATGAAAAGGGAAGCATGCATCCTTCTTAGTCACTCTAAAATGTAGTTTTTGGGAGGTTTTTGAAATTTCCATGTTTGAAACCCAAAACCACATCTCTTCATGCTTGACTTAATTTATAAGACATAGTTTAGGGGTTAGGGGTAGATACATGATTTGTATGGTTTGATATTTCTAGTCCTTGTTTATCAACTTTAATGCTTACTATATGACATAAGATGACTATGTGATTTGGTTTTTCATTTTTCTGTTTTTTATTTTATTTTTCTGCCCATTTGAATCTTGGTCAAATCCTAGGTTTGACCAAGATTTAGACAAGTTTAACACGTGAAAACGAATAAGTAAGCCTGGATCCTTCTTAGTCACTCAAAAATGTACCAATCGATAGATGTGTTAACTTTGCTTCATGGAAATAATAATGTCATGTAAATGAGTTAACTTGGATTTCCTACCCTTGAATCCATAGGAAACTTTGTTCTAATGCACTATTATAATCAACCGAGTTTTTACACCAACAGGTCCGTCACTTACGTGTGGTGCCCACGCTTGAGGTCCCACACTTCAGTGAGCACAAGTCACGTGCAATAGGTACGCAAACTCCCAGCCATCTTCTTTGTCAAGAGAAGACGCATCAGGATGCGTTTGGAAGTCTGTGGGTCCTTCTAGATCCTTCGGTTGTCCCTCTCACAAAAAAAAATCTCTCTCATTCTCGGCCTCGCTCGCAAGCTCGCTCGCACCTCCTGCTCACTGACAAACCCTGCACAAAAGTCAACATCATCACCCGAAAAAGGGGAGACACCATAATTCTCTCCCTTCTTCTCTCCTTCCGAGTGATCCCTCTTCCTCCGAGTTTCACTCGACGGGCAAACACCCATGTGCTGCATAGTAATAATAAAAAGGTAGTACTCGTAGAAAAATCGATATACGAATCTGTAATTAAATAGGTTAAACTAGGGTTTTGCCCAGTTCTACAGATCAAGGGTTCAAAAAATCCAACTACGGGGTTCGAACAACACGATTCTAATCCAAGAATTTTTTCGACCTAGGTCACCCAAATGGCCTCAAACTATAGGGTTAGCATCTAGTGCAGTATGTGTGAAAATGTATGCACTATGTGTGCTATAACTTGTATGTCTTTCAAATTTGAACCAAATTTGAATAAGTTTGAAATATTTGAAAATGGGCTTTTGGCTTAAACGTTGGAAACCAAAACCACTTCTCTTCGTGCATGCTTGACTTCATAAGACAGAGTTTAGCTAGGGTTAGGGGGTAGATGCATGATTTTCCTGGTTTGATTATGTCTAGACCTTGTTTATCAACTTAATTGAATGCTTACTATATGACATAAGAATACTATATGTGCCTTGTTTTTTTATTTTTTTATTTTTTTAAAATTTTATGCCCATTTGAATCTTGGTCAAATCCTAGGTTTGAACATGGTTTAAACAAGTTTAAATCATGAATATGAAAAATTAAGCATCTATATATCCTTCTTAGTCACTCCAAAATGTAGCTCTCTTGGGAGGGTTTTCGAAATTTCCATGTTTGAAACCAAAAACCACTTCTCTTCATGCATGCTTGACTTCATAAGACGGAGTTTAGGGTTAGGGGTAGATATATACATTATTTTCTGGTTTGAATATGTCTAGACCTTGTTTATCAACTTGAATGCTTAATTACTATATATATATGACATAAGAATGTTATGTCCTTTGGTTTTTCATTCTTTTGATTTTTTATGAATTTCTATGCCCATTTGAATCTTTTGGTCAAATCCTAGAGGTTTGACCAAGATTTACACAAGTTTAAAACATGAAAATGAAAAGGGAAGCTTGTATATCCTTCTTAGTCACTCTAAAATGAAGTTTTTTGGAGGTTTTTGAAATTTCCATGTTTGAAACCCAAAACCACTTCTCTTCATGCTAGACTGCTTCATAAGACAATTTAATTAGGGGTTAGGGGGTAGATACACATGATTTGTCTGGTTTGAATAAGTCCAAACACCTTGCTTGTGTATCAACTTGAATGCTTACTATATGACATAAGAATGCTTACCATATGTTTGAATTTTAAAAGCATATAGTCTTCTTATGTCATATATATAGTAAGCATTCAAAAGTTTTTCTTTGAGAGAGTAGCATGCATTCAAAAGTTGATAAATAAGATTTGGACATATTCAAACCAGACAAATCATGTATCGATCTACACCCCCTAACCCTAAACTCTGTCTTATGAAGTCAAGCATGAAGAGAAGTGCTTTTAGGTTTCAAACATGGAAATTTCACAAACCTCCCAAAAGCTTCATTTTACAGTGACTAATTAAGGAGGATCCATGCTTACCTTTTGGCTTAAACGTTTGAAACCAAAAACCACTTCTCTTCATGCATGCTTGACTTCATAAGACAGAGTTTAGCTAGGGCGTTAGGGGGTAGATACATGATTTTCCTGGTTTGAATATGTCTAGAACTGGTTTATCAACTTAATTAATTGATTGTTTACTATATGACATAAGAAGACTATGTGCCTTGGTTTTAAATTTTTCTGTTTTTTTTTTGAATTTTATGCCCATATATTTGAATCTTGGTCAAATCCTAGGTTTGACCAAGATTTAAACAAGTTTAAACATAAAAATGAAAAGGGAAGCATGTATCCTTCTTAGTCACTCTAAAATGAAGCTTTTGGGATGTTCTTGAAATTTCCATTTTTGAAACCAAAAACGACTTCTCTCTTCATGCTAGACTTCATAAGATCGACAGGGGGTATAGATACATGATTTGTCTGGTTTGGATATACCTAGACCTCGTTTATCAACTTGAATTCATACGATATGACATATGAAGACTATGTGCTTTAATTTGTTTTCATTTTTCTGATTTTTTTGAATTTTGTGCCCACCCATTTGTATATTGGTCAAATGCTAGGCTTGATAATGATTTAAACAAGTTTAAAATATGAATATGCAAAGTTAAGCATGGATCCTTCTTAGAAACTCTAAAATGAAGTTTTTCGGAGGTTTTTGAAATTTCCATGTTTGCAACCCAAAACAACTTCCTCTTCACATGCTTGACTTCATAAGACAGAGTTTAGGGGTTAGGGGGTATATATAGATACATGATTTGTCTAGTTTGAATATGTCTAGACCTTGTTTATCAACTTTTAATGCTTACTATAAGACATAAGAAAACTATTTCCTTTGTTTTTTCTTTTTTTTTGATTTTTTTCAATATTGATGCCCATTTGAATCTTGTCAAATCCTAGGTTTGACCAAGATAATTTAAACAAGCTTAGAACATGAATATGAAAAGGGAAGCGTGTATCCTTCTTAATTAGTCACACTAAAATGAAGTTTTTGGGAGGTTTTTGATATTTCCATGTTTGAAACCCAAAACCACATCTCTTCATGCTTGACTTAATTTATAAGACATAGTTTAGGGGTTAAGGGGTAGATACATGATTTGTATGGTTTGATATTTCTAGACCTTGTTTATTATCAACTTTAATGCTTACTATATGACATAAGATGACTATGTGATTTGGTTTTTCATTTTTCTGTTTTTTATTTTATTTTTCTGCCCATTTGAATCTTGGTCAAATCCTAGGTTTGACCAAGATTTAGACAAGTTTAACACGTGAAAACGAATAAGTAAGCATGTATCCTTCTTAGTCACTCAAAAATGTACCAATCGATAGATGTGTTAACTTTGCTTCATGGAAATAATAATGTCACGTAAATGAGTTAACTTGGATTTCCTACCCTTGAATCCATAGGAAACTTTGTTCTAATGCACTATAATAATCAATCGAGTTTTTACACCAACAGGTCTGTCACTTACGTGTGGTGCCCACGCGTGAGGTCCCACACTTCAGTGAGCACAAGTCACGTGCAATAGGTACGCAAACTCCCAGCCATCTTCTTTGTCAAGAGAAGACGCATAAGGATGCGTATTGGAAGTCTGTGGGTCCTTCTGGATCCTTCTTAGTCACTCTAAAATGAAGCTTTTGGGATGTTCTTGAAATTTCCATTTTTGAAACCAAAAACGACTTCTCTCTTCATGCTAGACTTCATAAGATCGACAGGGGGTATAGATACATGATTTGTCTGGTTTGGATATACCTAGACCTCGTTTATCAACTTGAATTCATACGATATGACATATGAAGACTATGTGCTTTAATTTGTTTTCATTTTTCTGATTTTTTTGAATTTTGTGCCCACCCATTTGTATATTGGTCAAATGCTAGGCTTGATAATGATTTAAACAAGTTTAAAATATGAATATGCAAAGTTAAGCATGGATCCTTCTTAGAAACTCTAAAATGAAGTTTTTCGGAGGTTTTTGAAATTTCCATGTTTGCAACCCAAAACAACTTCCTCTTCACATGCTTGACTTCATAAGACAGAGTTTAGGGGTTAGGGGGTATATATAGATACATGATTTGTCTAGTTTGAATATGTCTAGACCTTGTTTATCAACTTTTAATGCTTACTATAAGACATAAGAAAACTATTTCCTTTGTTTTTTCTTTTTTTTTGATTTTTTTCAATATTGATGCCCATTTGAATCTTGTCAAATCCTAGGTTTGACCAAGATAATTTAAACAAGCTTAGAACATGAATATGAAAAGGGAAGCGTGTATCCTTCTTAATTAGTCACACTAAAATGAAGTTTTTGGGAGGTTTTTGATATTTCCATGTTTGAAACCCAAAACCACATCTCTTCATGCTTGACTTAATTTATAAGACATAGTTTAGGGGTTAAGGGGTAGATACATGATTTGTATGGTTTGATATTTCTAGACCTTGTTTATTATCAACTTTAATGCTTACTATATGACATAAGATGACTATGTGATTTGGTTTTTCATTTTTCTGTTTTTTTTTTATTTTTCTGCCCATTTGAATCTTGGTCAAATCCTAGGTTTGACCAAGATTTAGACAAGTTTAACACGTGAAAACGAATAAGTAAGCATGTATCCTTCTTAGTCACTCAAAAATGTACCAATCGATAGATGTGTTAACTTTGCTTCATGGAAATAATAATGTCACGTAAATGAGTTAACTTGGATTTCCTACCCTTGAATCCATAGGAAACTTTGTTCTAATGCAGTATAATAATCAATCGATTTTTTTGCACCAACATGTCTGTCACTTACGTGTGGTGCCCACGCGTGAGGTCCCACACTTCAGTGAGCACAAGTCACGTGCAATAGGTACGCAAACTCCCAGCCATCTTCTTTGTCAAGAGAAGACGCATCAGGATGCGTATTGGAAGTCTGTGGGTCCTTCTGGATCCTTCTTAGTCACTCTAAAATGAAGCTTTTGGGAGGTTCTTGAAATTTCCATGTTTGAAACCCAAAACCACTTCTCTTCATGATTTACTTCATAAAACATAGTTTAATTAGAGTTTTAGGGGTAGATATATACATGATTTTTCTGGTTTGAATATATATGTCTCTAGACCTTTGTTTATCAACTTGAATGCTTAATATACATATGACATAAGAAAACTATTTGCTTTGGTTTTCTTTTTTCTGAATTTTTTTCAATTTTGATGCCCATTTGAATCTTGTCAAATCCTAGGTTTGACCAAGATAATTTAAACAAGCTTAAAACATGAATATGAAAAGAGGAGCATGTATCCTTCTTAGTCACTCTAAAATGTAGTTTTTGGGAGTTTTTTGAAATTTCCATGTTTGAAACCCAAAACCACTTCTCTTCACATGCTTGACTTCATAAGACAGAGTTAATTAATTTAGGGGTTAATTAGGGGGTATAGATACATGATTTGTGTGGTTTGAATATGTATGGACCTTATTTATCAACAACTTTAATGCTTACTATATGACATAAGAAAACTATTTGCTTTGGTTTTTCTTTTTTCAATTTTTTTCAATTTTGATGCCCATTTGAATCTTGTCAAATCCTAGGTTTGACCAAGATAATTTAAACAAGTTTAAAACATGAATATGAAAAGGGAAGCATGGATCCTTCTTAGTCACTCTAAAATGAAGCTTTTGGGAGGTTTTTGAAATTTCCATGTTTGAAATCCAAAACCACTTCTCTTCACATGCTTGACTTCATAAGACAGAGTTTAGGGGTTAGGGGTATAGATACATGATTTGTCTGGTTTAATATGTCTAGACCTTGTTTATCAACTTTAATGCTTACTATATGACATAAGAAGACTATGTGATTTGGTTTTTCATTTTTCTGTTTTTATTTTTCTGCCCATTTGAATCTTGGTCAAATCCTAGGTTTGACCAAGATATAGACAAGTTTAACACGTAAATGAGTTAACTTGGATTTCCTACCCTTGAATCCATAGGAAACTTTGTTCTAATGCACTATAATAATCAACCGAGTTTTTACACCAACAGGTCTGTCACTTACGTGTGGTGCCCATGCGTGAGGTCCCACACTTCAGTGAGCACAAGTCACGTGCAATAGGTACGCAAACTCCCAGCCATTTTCTTTGTCAAGAGAAGACGCATCAGGATGCGTATTGGAAGTCTGTGGGTCCTTCTGGATCCTTCGTTCGTCCCTCTCACAAAAAAACAAATCTCTCTCATTCTCGGCCTCGCTCGACTCGCTCGCTCGCTCGCACCTCCTGCTCACTGACAAACCCTGCACAAAAGTCAACATCATCACCCGAAAAAGGGGAGACACCATAATTCTCTCCCTTCTTCTCTCCTTCCGAGTGATCCCTCTTCCTCCGAGTTTCACTCGACGGGCAAACACACATGTGCTGCATAGTAATAATAAAAAGGTAGAAAAATCGACCTACGAATATATAATTAAATAGGTTAAACTAGGGTTTTACCCAGTACTACAGATCAAGGTTCAAAAAATCCAACTACGGGGTTCGAACAACACGATTCTAATCCAAGAATTTTTTCGACCTAGGTCACCCAAATGGCCTCAAACTATAGGGTTAGCATCTAGTGCAGTATGTGTGAAAATGTATGCACTATGTGTGCTATAACTTGTATGTCTTTCATATTTGAACCAAATTTGAATAAGTTTGAAATATTTGAAAAGGGGCTTTTGGCTTAAACGTTTGAAACCAAAAACCACTTCTCTTCATGCATGCTTGACTTCATAAGACAGAGTTTAGCTAGGGTTAGGGGATAGATGCATGATTTTCCTGGTTTGAATATGTCTAGACCTACTTTATCAACTTAATTGAATGCTTACTATATGACATAATAATACTATGTGCATTGTTTTTTATTTTTTTGATTTTTTTAAAATTGTATGCCCATTTGAATCTTGGTCAAATCCTAGGTTTGAACATGGTTTAAGCAAGTTTAAATCATGAATATGAAAAATTAAGCATCTATATATCCTTCTTAGTCACTCCAAAATGTAGCTCTTGGGAGGTTTTTTCGAAATTTCCATGTTTGAAACCAAAACCACTTCTCTTCATGCATGCTTGACTTCATAAGACAGAGTTTAGCTAGGGCGTTAGGGGGTAGATACATGATTTTCCTGGTTTGAATATGTCTAGACCTGGTTTATCAACTTAATTAATTGATTGTTTACTATATGACATAAGAAGACTATGTGCCTTGGTTTTAAATTTTTCTGTTTTTTTTGAATTTTACGCCCATATATTTGAATCTTGGACAAATCCTAGGTTTGACCAAGATTTAAACAAGTTTAAACATAAAAATAAAAAGGGAAGCATGTATCCTTCTTAGTCACTCTAAAATGAAGCTTTTTGGATGTTCTTGAAATTTCCATTTTTGAAACCAAAAACGACTTCTCTCTTCATGCTAGACTTCATAAGATCGACAGGGGGCAGATACATGATTTGTCTGGTTTGGATATGTCCAAACCTTGCTTGTTTATCAACTTGAATGCTTACTATATGACATAAGAATGCTTACCATATGTTTGAATTTTAAAAGCATATAGTCTTCTTATGTCATATAGTAAGCATTCAAAAGTTTTTCTTTGAGAGAGTAGCATGCATTCAAAAGTTGATAAATAAGATTTGTACATATTCAAACCAGACAAATCATGTATCTACCCATATGCATATATATATAACCCTATACTTTTGTCTTATGAAGACGTCAAGGATGAAGAGAAGTGGATTTGGGTTTCAAACATGGAAATTTCAAAAACCTCCCAAAACATGTATATATCTACCCCTAAACCCTAATCTTTGTCTTATGAAGCCAAGCATATGAAGAGAAGTGATTTTGGGTTTCAAACATGGAAACTTCAAAAACCTCCCAAAAGCTTCATTTTAGAGAGACTAAGAATGATCCATATGCTTACCTTTTCATTGCCATGTTTTAAACTTGTTTTAACCTTGGTCAAACCTAGGATTTGACCAAGATTCAAATGGGAGTAAAAATTCAGAAAAATTCAAAAAAAAAGAAAAACCAAAGCACATATATATATAGCCTTGATCTTATGTCATATAGTAAGCATTCAAGTTGATAAACAAGGTCGATCTCTAGACATATTCAAAGCAGAAATATCATGTATCATATCTACCCCTAACCCTAGCTAAACTCTGTCTTATGAAGTCAAACATATGAAGAGAACTGGGGTTTTGGGTTTCAAACATAAAATTTTCAAGTACCTTCATTTTAGAGTGAGTAAGGAAGGATTCATGCTTACCGTTTCATTTTCATGTTTTAAACTTGTTTAAACCTAGGATTTGACCAAGATTTAAATAGGCAAAAAAATCGAAAGAAATCAAAAATTGAAAAACCAAAGCACATATATATAGCCTTCTTATATCATATAGTAAAAAATTCAAGTTGATAAACAAGGTCTAGACATATTCAAACAAGAAAAATCATGTATCTACACACCTAACCATAAACTCTGTCTTAAGTGGTTTTGGGTTTCAAACATGGAAATTTCACAAACCTCCCAAAAGCTTCATTTTACAGTGACTATATAAGGAGGATCCATGCTTACCTTTTGGCTTAAACGTTTGAAACCAAAAACCACTTCTCTTCATGCATGCTTGACTTCATAATATAAGACAGAGTTTAGCTAGGGTACGTTAGGGGGTGTAGATACATGATTTCCTGGTTTGAATATGTCTAGACCTTGTTTATCAACTTAATTGATTGCTTACTATATGACATAAGACGACTACGTGCCTTGGTTTTCATTTTTGGTTTTTTTTTGAATTTTATGCTCATATATTTGAATCTTGGTCAAATCCTAGGTTTGACCAAGATTTAAACAAGTTTAAAACATGAAAATGAAAAGGGAAGCATGTATCCTTCTTAGTCACTCTAAAATGAAGCTTTTGGGATGTTCTTGAAATTTCCATTTTTGAAACCAAAAACGACTTCTCTCTTCATGCTAGACTTCATAAGATCGACAGGGGGTATAGATACATGATTTGTCTGGTTTGGATATACCTAGACCTCATTTATCAACTTGAATTCATACGATATGACATATGAAGACTATGTGCTTTAATTTGTTTTCATTTTTCTGATTTTTTTGAATTTTGTGCCCACCCATTTGTATATTGGTCAAATGCTAGGCTTGATAATGATTTAAACAAGTTTAAAATATGAATATGCAAAGTTAAGCATGGATCCTTCTTAGAAACTCTAAAATGAAGTTTTTCGGAGGTTTTTGAAATTTCCATGTTTGCAACCCAAAACAACTTCCTCTTCACATGCTTGACTTCATAAGACAGAGTTTAGGGGTTAGGGGGTATATATAGATACATGATTTGTCTAGTTTGAATATGTCTAGACCTTGTTTATCAACTTTAATGCTTACTATAAGACATAAGAAAACTATTTCCTTTGTTTTTTCTTTTTTTTTGATTTTTTTCAATATTGATGCCCATTTGAATCTTGTCAAATCCTAGGTTTGACCAAGATAATTTAAACAAGCTTAGAACATGAATATGAAAAGGGAAGCGTGTATCCTTCTTAGTCACACTAAAATGAAGTTTTTGGGAGGTTTTTGATATTTCCATGTTTGAAACCCAAAACCACATCTCTTCATGCTTGACTTAATTTATAAGACATAGTTTAGGGGTTAAGGGGTAGATACATGATTTGTATGGTTTGATATTTCTAGACCTTGTTTATTATCAACTTTAATGCTTACTATATGACATAAGATGACTATGTGATTTGGTTTTTCATTTTTCTGTTTTTTATTTTATTTTTCTGCCCATTTGAATCTTGGTCAAATCCTAGGTTTGACCAAGATTTAGACAAGTTTAACACGTGAAAACGAATAAGTAAGCATGGATCCTTCTTAGTCACTCAAAAATGTACCAATCGATAGATGTGTTAACTTTGCTTCATGGAAATAATAATGTCACGTAAATGAGTTAACTTGGATTTCCTACCCTTGAATCCATAGGAAACTTTGTTCTAATGCACTATAATAATCAATCGAGTTTTTACACCAACATGTCTGTCACTTACGTGTGGTGCCCACGCGTGAGGTCCCACACTTCAGTGAGCACAAGTCACGTGCAATAGGTACGCAAACTCCCAGCCATCTTCTTTGTCAAGAGAAGACGCATAAGGATGCGTATTGGAAGTCTGTGGGTCCTTCTGGATCCTTCTTAGTCACTCTAAAATGAAGCTTTTGGGAGGTTCTTGAAATTTCCATGTTTGAAACCCAAAACCACTTCTCTTCATGATTTACTTCATAAAACATAGTTTAATTAGAGTTTTAGGGGTAGATATATACATGATTTTTCTGGTTTGAATATATATGTCTCTAGACCTTTGTTTATCAACTTGAATGCTTAATACACATATGACATAAGAATGCTATGTGCTTTGGTTTTTCATTCTTTTGATTTTTTTTCTGAATTTTTAGGGCCATTTGAATCTTGGTCAAATCCTTGGTTTGACCAAGATTTAAACAAGTTTAAAACATAAAAATGAAAAGGGAAGTCTGTATCCTTCTTAGTCACTCTAAAATGAAGCTTTTGGGAGGTTTTTAAAATTTCAATGTTTGAAACCCAAAACCACTTCTCTTCACATGCTTGACTTCATAAGACAGAGTTAATTAATTCAGGGGTTAATTACGGGGTATAGATACATGATTTGTGTGGTTTGAATATGTATGGACCTTATTTATCAACAACTTTAATGCTTACTATATGACATAAGAAAACTATTTGCTTTGGTTTTTCTTTTTTCAATTTTTTTTTCAATTTTGATGCCCATTTGAATCTTGTCAAATCCTAGGTTTGACCAAGATAATTTAAACAAGTTTAAAACATGAAAATGAAAAGGGAAGCATGGATCCTTCTTAGTCACTCTAAAATGAAGCTTTTGGGAGGTTTTTGAAATTTCCATGTTTGAAACCCAAAACCACTTCTCTTCACATGCTTGACTTCATAAGACAGAGTTTAGGGGTTAGGGGTATAGATACATGATTTGTCTGGTTTAATATGTCTAGACCTTGTTTATCAACTTTAATGCTTACTATATGACATAAGAAGACTATGTGATTTGGTTTTTCATTTTTCTGTTTTTATTTTTCTGCCCATTTGAATCTTGGTCAAATCCTAGGTTTGACCAAGATATAGACAAGTTTAACACGTAAATGAGTTAACTTGGATTTCCTACCCTTGAATCCATAGAAAACTTTGTTCTAATGCACTATAATAATCAACCGAGTTTTTACACCAACAGGTCTGTCACTTACGTGTGGTGCCCACGCTTGAGGTCCCACACTTCAGTGAGCACAAGTCACGTGCAATAGGTACGCAAACTCCCAGCCATTTTCTTTGTCAAGAGAAGACGCATCAGGATGCGTATTGGAAGTCTGTGGGTCCTTCTGGTTCCTTCGGTCGTCCCTCTCACAAAAAAAACAAATCTCTCTCATTCTCGGCCTCGCTCGACTCGCTCTCGCTCGCTCGCACCTCCTGCTCACTGACAAACCCTGCACAAAAGTCAACATCATCACCCGAAAAAGGGGAGACACCATAATTCTCTCCCTTCTTCTCTCCTTCCGAGTGATCCCTCTTCCTCCGAGTTTCACTCGACGGGCAAACACCCATGTGCTGCATAGTAATAATAAAAAGGTAGTACTCGTAGAAAAATCGATATACGAATCTGTAATTAAATAGGTTAAACTAGGGTTTTGCCCAGTTCTACAGATCAAGGGTTAAAAAATATCCAACTACGGGGTTCGAACAACACGATTCTAATCCAAGAATTTTTTCGACCTAGGTCACCCAAATGGCCTCAAACTATAGGGTTAGCATCTAGTGCAGTATGTGTGAAAATGTATGCACTATGTGTGCTATAACTTGTATGTCTTTCAAATTTGAACCAAATTTGAATAAGTTTGAAATATTTGAAAATGGGCTTTTGGCTTAAACGTTGGAAACCAAAAACCACTTCTCTTCGTGCATGCTTGACTTCATAAGACAGAGTTTAGCTAGGGTTAGGGGGTAGATGCATGATTTTCCTGGTTTGATTATGTCTAGACCTTGTTTATCAACTTAATTGAATGCTTACTATATGACATAAGAATACTATGTGCCTTGTTTTTTTATTTTTTTATTTTTTTAAAATTTTATGCCCATTTGAATCTTGGTCAAATCCTAGGTTTGAACATGGTTTAAACAAGTTTAAATCATGAATATGAAAAATTAAGCATCTATATATCCTTCTTAGTCACTCCAAAATGTAGCTTGGTCTTGGGAGGGTTTTCGAAATTTCCATGTTTGAAACCAAAAACCACTTCTCTTCATGCATGCTTGACTTCATAAGACGGAGTTTAGGGTTAGGGGTAGATATATACATTATTTTCTGGTTTGAATATGTCTAGACCTTGTTTATCAACTTGAATGCTTAATTACTATATATATATGACATAAGAATGTTATGTCCTTTGGTTTTTCATTCTTTTGATTTTTTATGAATTTCTATGCCCATTTGAATCTTTTGGTCAAATCCTAGAGGTTTGACCAAGATTTAAACAAGTTTAAAACATGAAAATGAAAAGGGAAGCTTGTATATCCTTCTTAGTCACTCTAAAATGAAGTTTTTTGGAGGTTTTTGAAATTTCCATGTTTGAAACCCAAAACCACTTCTCTTCATGCTAGACTTCATAAGACAATTTAATTAGGGGTTAGGGGGTAGATACATGATTTGTCTGGTTTGAATATGTCCAAACCTTGCTTGTGTATCAACTTGAATGCTTACTATATGACATAAGAATGCTTACCATATGTTTGAATTTTAAAAGCATATAGTCTTCTTATGTCATATATATAGTAAGCATTCAAAAGTTTTTCTTTGAGAGAGTAGCATGCATTCAAAAGTTGATAAATAAGATTTGGACATATTCAAACCAGACAAATCATGTATCGATCTACACCCCCTAACCCTAAACTCTGTCTTATGAAGTCAAGCATGAAGAGAAGTGCTTTTAGGTTTCAAACATGGAAATTTCACAAACCTCCCAAAAGCTTCATTTTACAGTGACTAATTAAGGAGGATCCATGCTTACCTTTTGGCTTAAACGTTTGAAACCAAAAACCACTTCTCTTCATGCATGCTTGACTTCATAAGACAGAGTTTAGCTAGGGCGTTAGGGGGTAGATACATGATTTTCCTGGTTTGAATATGTCTAGAACTGGTTTATCAACTTAATTAATTGATTGTTTACTATATGACATAAGAAGACTATGTGCCTTGGTTTTAAATTTTTCTGTTTTTTTTTGAATTTTATGCCCATATATTTGAATCTTGGTCAAATCCTAGGTTTGACCAAGATTTAAACAAGTTTAAACATAAAAATGAAAAGGGAAGCATGTATCCTTCTTAGTCACTCTAAAATGAAGCTTTTGGGATGTTCTTGAAATTTCCATTTTTGAAACCAAAAACGACTTCTCTCTTCATGCTAGACTTCATAAGATCGACAGGGGGTATAGATACATGATTTGTCTGGTTTGGATATACCTAGACCTCGTTTATCAACTTGAATTCATACGATATGACATATGAAGACTATGTGCTTTAATTTGTTTTCATTTTTCTGATTTTTTTGAATTTTGTGCCCACCCATTTGTATATTGGTCAAATGCTAGGCTTGATAATGATTTAAACAAGTTTAAAATATGAATATGCAAAGTTAAGCATGGATCCTTCTTAGAAACTCTAAAATGAAGTTTTTCGGAGGTTTTTGAAATTTCCATGTTTGCAACCCAAAACAACTTCCTCTTCACATGCTTGACTTCATAAGACAGAGTTTAGGGGTTAGGGGGTATATATAGATACATGATTTGTCTAGTTTGAATATGTCTAGACCTTGTTTATCAACTTTAATGCTTACTATAAGACATAAGAAAACTATTTCCTTTGTTTTTTCTTTTTTTTTGATTTTTTTCAATATTGATGCCCATTTGAATCTTGTCAAATCCTAGGTTTGACCAAGATAATTTAAACAAGCTTAGAACATGAATATGAAAAGGGAAGCGTGTATCCTTCTTAGTCACACTAAAATGAAGTTTTTGGGAGGTTTTTGATATTTCCATGTTTGAAACCCAAAACCACATCTCTTCATGCTTGACTTAATTTATAAGACATAGTTTAGGGGTTAAGGGGTAGATACATGATTTGTATGGTTTGATATTTCTAGACCTTGTTTATTATCAACTTTAATGCTTACTATATGACATAAGATGACTATGTGATTTGGTTTTTCATTTTTCTGTTTTTTATTTTATTTTTCTGCCCATTTGAATCTTGGTCAAATCCTAGGTTTGACCAAGATTTAGACAAGTTTAACACGTGAAAACGAATAAGTAAGCATGGATCCTTCTTAGTCACTCAAAAATGTACCAATCGATAGATGTGTTAACTTTGCTTCATGGAAATAATAATGTCACGTAAATGAGTTAACTTGGATTTCCTACCCTTGAATCCATAGGAAACTTTGTTCTAATGCAGTATAATAATCAATCGAGTTTTTACACCAACATGTCTGTCACTTACGTGTGGTGCCCACGCGTGAGGTCCCACACTTCAGTGAGCACAAGTCACGTGCAATAGGTACGCAAACTCCCAGCCATCTTCTTTGTCAAGAGAAGACGCATAAGGATGCGTATTGGAAGTCTGTGGGTCCTTCTGGATCCTTCTTAGTCACTCTAAAATGAAGCTTTTGGGAGGTTCTTGAAATTTCCATGTTTGAAACCCAAAACCACTTCTCTTCATGATTTACTTCATAAAACATAGTTTAATTAGAGTTTTAGGGGTAGATATATACATGATTTTTCTGGTTTGAATATATATGTCTCTAGACCTTTGTTTATCAACTTGAATGCTTAATACACATATGACATAAGAATGCTATGTGCTTTGGTTTTTCATTCTTTTGATTTTTTTTCTGAATTTTTAGGGCCATTTGAATCTTGGTCAAATCCTTGGTTTGACCAAGATTTAAACAAGTTTAAAACATAAAAATGAAAAGGGAAGTCTGTATCCTTCTTAGTCACTCTAAAATGAAGCTTTTGGGAGGTTTTTAAAATTTCAATGTTTGAAACCCAAAACCACTTCTCTTCACATGCTTGACTTCATAAGACAGAGTTAATTAATTCAGGGGTTAATTACGGGGTATAGATACATGATTTGTGTGGTTTGAATATGTATGGACCTTATTTATCAACAACTTTAATGCTTACTATATGACATAAGAAAACTATTTGCTTTGGTTTTTCTTTTTTCAATTTTTTTTTCAATTTTGATGCCCATTTGAATCTTGTCAAATCCTAGGTTTGACCAAGATAATTTAAACAAGTTTAAAACATGAAAATGAAAAGGGAAGCATGGATCCTTCTTAGTCACTCTAAAATGAAGCTTTTGGGAGGTTTTTGAAATTTCCATGTTTGAAACCCAAAACCACTTCTCTTCATGCTAGACTTCATAAGACAATTTAATTAGGGGTTAGGGGTAGATACATGATTTGTCTGGTTTGAATATGTCCAAACCTTGCTTGTTTATCAACTTGAATGCTTACTATATGACATAAGAATGCTTACCATATGTTTGAATTTTAAAAGCATATAGTCTTCTTATGTCATATAGTAAGCATTCAAAAGGTTTTCTTTGAGAGAGTAGCATGCATTCAGAAGTTGATAAATAAGATTTGGACATATTCAAACCAGACAAATCATGTATCTACACCCCCTAACCCTAAACTCTGTCTTATGAAGTCAAGCATGAAGAGAAGTGCTTTTGGGTTTCAAACATGGAAATTTCACAAACCTCCCAAAAGCTTCATTTTACAGTGACTAAGAAGGATCCAGGCTTACCTTTTCATTTTCATGTTTTAAACTTGTTTAACTCTTGGTCAAACCTAGGATTTGACCAAGATTTAAATGGGCATAAAAAATCAGAAAAAACAGAAAAAAAATGAAAAACCAAATAACATAGCCTTCTTATGTCATATAGTAAGCATTCAAGTTGATAAACAAGGTCTAGACATTTTCAAACCAGAAAAAGCATGTATCTACCCTAACCCTAAACTCTGTCTTACGAAGTCAAGCATGAAGAGAAGTGGTTTTGGGTTTCAAACATGGAAATTTCAAAAACCTCGCGAAAGCTTCATTTTAGAGTGACTAAGAAGGATCCATGCTTACCTATTCATTTTCATGTTTTAAACTTGTTTAAACCTTGATAAAACCCAGGATTTTACCTATTTAATCATAGATTCATAGGTCGATTTTTTACTTTTTTATTTTTACTATGCAGCACATGTGTGTTTGCCCGTCCAGTGAAACTCGGAGGAAGAGGGATCACACGGAAGGAGAAGAAGGGATAGCAGTCACGGGGCCCCTCTTATTATTTATGGTGTATATCTTTTTTCTGGTGATGTTGACTGTTGTGCAGCGTTTGTCAGTGCGCAGGAGGTGCGAGGCTGCGAGCGAGCGAGTCGAGCGAGGCCGAGAATGAGAGAGATGTTTTTTTCTTTTTCTTTTCCGTGAGAGGGACAACAGAAGGATCCAGAGACGACTTCCACTACGCATCCTGGTGCGCGTCTTCTCTTGACAAAGAAGATGGATGGGAGTTTGCGTACCTACTAATCTACTATAGTACTACTACTACACAAGAACCATATACATGTCAAACTTTTCAATCATGACCCACATGCATTTTATGTATATATTCAGAACTTTTAATGCATGCATGAAAACTCAGCAAAATATGTGCATTTTGGGTTGTCGCACATAAATGTGCTTTTACTTGTCTGCCACCAATCCAATTTTCATGTTAGGGGGAAACACGACACACGATGGACATTTCCAATGTTTCACGAATTAATTATCTCAATTTGCATCCATATATATATGCGCCTGGTTACTGAAAGATCGAACCAAAGGTGAACTTGAAACGTTTTAATTTTCATGTTTTAAACTTGTTTAAATCTTGGTCAACCCTTGGATTTGACCAAGATTCATAAAAAATTCAAAAACATAGTCTTCTTATGTCATACAGTCAACATTCAACTTGATAAAACAAGATCTAAACATATTAAAAGAAGAATCATGTATCTACCCCCTAACCCTAAACTCTGTCTTTTGAAGTCAAACATGAAGATACGTGGTTTTGGGTTTACAAAATGGAAATTTCAAAAACCTCCGAAAAGCTTAATTTTGGAGTGACTAAGAAGGATACATGCTTACTTTTTCATTTTCATGTTTTAAACTTGTTTAAAGCTTGGTCAAACCTAGCTAGCTTGGATTTGACCAAGACTCAAGTGCGCATAAAAAATTCGAAAAAACCCCCAAAAATGAAAAACCATAACACATAGTCTTCTTGCGTCACATATATTGTAAGCATTCAAGTGTTGATAAACAATATCTAGACATATCAAACAAGAAAAATCATGTATCTATACCCCTAACCCTAAATTTGTCTTATGAAGTCAAGCATGAAGAGAAGTGGTTTGGGTTTTCAAACATGGAAATTTCGAAAACCGCCCAAAAGCTTCATTTCGGACTGACTAAGAAGGATCCATGCTTACCTTTTCATTTTCATGTTTTAAACTTGTTTAAATTCTTGTTCAAACCTAGGATTTGGCCAAGATTCAAATGGGCATAAAAACAATCGAAAAAATCAAAAATGAAAAACCAAAGCACATAGTCTTCTTATGTCACATAGTAAGCCATTCAACTTGATAACAAGGTCTAGACCTATTCAAACCAGAAAAATCATGTATCTACCCCTAACCCTAAACTCATTTGTCTGATGAAGTCAAGCATGAAGAGAAGTGGTTTTGGGTTTCAAACATAGACATTTCAAAAGCCTCCCAAAAGCTTCATTTTGGAGTGATTGAGAAGGATCCATGCTTAATTTTTCATTTTAATGTTTTAAACTTGTTTAAATCTTGGTTAAACCTATGATTTGACCAAAATTTGATTTGGCATGAAAATTCAAAACAAATCAAATAAATAAAAAACCAATGCACATAGTACATCTTCTTATGTCATATACTAAGCATTCAAGTTGATAAGCCAGGTCTAGACATATTCAAACTAGAAAAATCATGTATCTACCCCTAACCCTAAACTCGATTTGTCTTATGAAGTCAATCATGAAGAGGTGTTTTGGGTTTCAGACATGGAAATTTCAAAAACCTTCCAAAAGCTTCATTTTGAAGTTACTAATTAAGAAGGATCACTACAAGAAAAGTTTGGCAAATTTTCTTGTAGTGGATCCAGGCTTAATTTTTCATCTTCATGTTTTAAATTTTGGTCAAACCTAGGATTTGTCCAAGATACAAATGGGCATAAAAATTCAGGGTAGCATCATACCCCCCTCCTTCCCGCGTAGAAAAAGTGTTAGGCGAGTAGTAGAATGGCATGACCAACAAGTTTCAAGTAAAATTTTGAATATGACCAAAATATACCAATTGATAGATGTGTGTGACCCAAGATTGAGCCATGGTACATTTTGCCAACAAAGTAGCAATTGAGTTGGCTTTCTACCTTAGTAGGCGTGCATTGGAAGGATGCATTATGCCGGCAAAGTTTTCAAACGTTCAAACTTTTCCGGTTTCTCATACAGTATTTGGCTCCTTGAGAAGCATTGATGTGATCATATAAGGTTATCCAAAACTTCGCCTTTCCCGTATTTGCCCGAGCACTCGACACCCCTCGTCCCATGGCGACTCCTCCAGCCATAGCCCCGTGCACCCAGGCTCCACGACTCAGCCTCGGAGGGGTGTGCGCTAAAAGCTCGCAAATGTCTGTGTGCCATTGGTGTGCGATGAAGCAGGCGGCTCTGTGTCTTGCTGTGGCTAGACTCCTGGCGCCCTTTGATC
The DNA here is from genome assembly GCA_030979885.1 of Lolium multiflorum. Lineage (NCBI taxonomy): Eukaryota > Viridiplantae > Streptophyta > Magnoliopsida > Poales > Poaceae > Lolium > Lolium multiflorum. The sequence goes on along the minus strand of CM061750.1, from coordinate 239,510,928 downwards.
TAGGAGAGGGAGAGGAGGGAGGGGGTCCCATGAAGCGGCGGTGGCCCAGGTATCGGCGGCAGCCCAGGCAGCAGCGGCAAAGTGGGCTGGTCGGAGCATAGGCATGCGCCGGGGGCGAACCTCGCCGGGTGAGGATGCTTCCATTGTGAAGAAGCACTTGCCATCCAGGGCTTCGGGTTCGCCAACAAACTCAGCGCCTCGGTCCATGGCGTTGCCGTCGTGGGGACGTCGGGGGCGGCGGCGACGTGCTGCAGCCCCAGCCTTTAGTGGGGACCAAAGTGCGACCGACCACATCACGGCGTCGGCAGCATTGGGGATGCCGATGGGCATCCACTGCCACACACAGATTTGGGAGGTTCTGGCCGGGCCGAGTTCCAAACTTCCATCATCGGAGCCGAGGGCTTGGTACTTCAAATTCCGAATCAGGCAATCCTTCGACCCCAATCAGCTTCTGCCTGTGGTCCAAATCCGAGATATCTTGGCGGCAGCTATGCTGGTTAAGCTTAGCCGGACAGCGGCAATCGACGATCTGCAAAACCTAGATGCCTTCCGAGGATTTGCAGCAGCCGTCAATGCACTCGTGGAGGCATCGCATGCTGGTAGCAGCGGCGAATGCGGGTATGTTGTTTTACTCCCTTTGTATGCTTTTGTCATAAAAATCAATTTGCTAATTCTCATTCGATTGAAAATCAGACCCATTCACCATCAACTCTCAAACAGTGGACACTAGTAATATGTAGAACTAGAAATTACACAAGATTTCTGTACTGCTAGTACTATTACTTCGACGCTACATGTTGTTTACACGAGGAAATTGCACAAACTACCGCTTATTGCTGCCTTCGTTGCTTAAAACACTTTTTAAAACTGTAATTTTTTTCCGCACAAACCACCAACTATCGTGTTCTGTTGCAGGGAATTTCAAATTTAGGATTGAGCTGTTTAAGAGCAAATCAGATGATCGGGGACCACCAACTACTATAGTTTTAATTGCAAATAGAATAGATTTTGCAAAATTATGAAACGCACATAACGTTTGAATTACTACAATTTTTTTGAAGGTTTGATATTTTCATCATTTTTGTGTGAATCTTACACCAAGTAACACAACTTTCAGACGGAATACAAAATATTTTCAAACTTCCTAGATTTGATAGCTCAAATATTTTTAATTACTAGTTTTTCAGTATTTTAAAAAGTCGAAACACTATATTTTGGCTGAATGTTAGAAAATATATTTCATGATTATCCCATATTAGTTAAGAAGTACATAAACTAGTAGTAGTAATAAAGAACAGAGGGAGTTTATGGAGATACATCCATTAAGGGCATGTTAGTGTGTGTTGGTGTATTACTTATGCCTTCTTTGGTTAATACACTTCTCAAGTGATCCCCGCAAACCCTCTATTCTTGCCTAGAATACAAAAACTCCCCATCAAAGTATTAGTGCATTTTTTGGATGAGTATTCGAGAGGATTGGGTGAACACCAAGGATTTGCATAGGGAATTGGTACAATTGAATCCTTGGCTGTTTGATTTGTAGGATTGTTTCCGATAGGAATTTTTCCTAAGGATTTCTTTGCACAGATTCCATAGAAAATTAAACATCTACTCATACCTCTTTTTAAGAATGCTTTAGGGCTCCTTTGATTCAAAGGATTTGCATAGGAATTGTGTAGGATTTGATTCCTATGGGAAAAATTCCTATACATGTTGTTTGATTCATAGGAACGTATCCTATAGGAAAAATTCCTATAGGAATCTTGTAGTGTGATTCCTATAGGAAAAAAGCATTAGCTCATACCTCATGGAAAAATTCCTTTGCTACAATCAAACAAACTTCATCTTCCTATAGGTTTCAAGTAGACATGCCATTCCAATCCTATACCTTTCCTATTCCTATGTTTTTCCTATCCTTTAAATCAAAGGAGCCCTTACTTTTCCTATGGTGGAATCAAACAAAGTTTGGATTCTATGAATTCCTATAGGATTGGAGTGGACATGACATTGCAATCCTACATTTCCCTATTCCTACATCTTTCGGTAGGCATTTGCCTAGAATAAATAACCATGTGTATTACGGAGTAGCAATAAAATATAGGTTTATTTCTCTAAAGCATCTTGCACTGTACTAGTACATGGCTTAAGAGACAATATTTTTACCATTTTTTTGCGAGAAGACAATATTATTACCATAGTTACTAAGTACATTTTATTGGATGATGAAGTGATAGCCCTCATCAATGCATTGTGAATTATTAGGGCATGGGTCACACGTGATTTACGAGTACACCGCACGATCGAGAGCCGCCGTCCCTCTTTGCTTTTTACCGATGCGGCGGAGCTCCTCCCCACACCCACGAATAACTGAAAGCCACAACTGCTGGGGAAAAGTCTTGCGCCGAGAAAATCTACAACCGTGGTTGAGTACATGTGTTTCTTAAGATACGAGTGCTCCAATGCATTTTTTCTTTCCTTTTACTAATTTACCTTGAAAATCCTGCACGTCCACTTATTTGTGGACGGAGGGAGTATCACGCCAAGAGGAAGTAGGACAATACTTTTGCCAGCTGTTGGCTCTTCTATTGTTCTTGCTCTAAAGAAACCCCGATTGTGAAAGGCCAAGGCGTACTTCTTTTGGTCACGCAAAATTCAAAATACTGCCATGGACATTGAATTGACATGACAACACATAGCTTGGGATGTCCAAATTTGCACGTTAGACCAGTGACTTGTTCTTCACCTTTTCAGAGGGAACAGTGACTTTTTATTATGGGTCTATACACTTTCCAAGAAACAGGAGGAGATGCTGTAGAGTGTAGAGGAGCGAAGTCAAGCGCCCCGCCCCCACCTGCCCTATTTCTGTTCACCTCCATCGTCTACCTCCGCCCCCGCCCGCACCAATCGACCACCTTCCATAGCACACGCCAGTGCCGCCGCCATGCAGCTTTAGAATCAATTCCACCGCCCAGTTTGAGAGCCTCCGTTCTTCATCTTCCCCGCCACCTGCCGCCATCGAACCCAAATTAAACTCCAATCAGTTGAACCCAAACCTCATAGACCCACCCCCTGCCCTGCGATGGCGGCATCGAACAAGGAAAATGATGACTCTGAACTGTTTCAGAAGGTCTTTTCCGAAGGTCCCCTTGAAGAACTCGTAACAAGATGCGACGTCATCACCGCCGCGAGCCTCGTCGGTTCGTCCAAACTATTTTTCGACTCTGCAAATGATAGTGCAACTCTATCTTTTTCTCTCCCGTTTGGCCTCCCATGTGTTCTTCATTCTCACCCGACGAAGGTAGCACGGGATTGCAAGCTGACGCCGCTGGACAGGTTCTCCTCCGACGCTGTGATGCCAGACGGTACGGGTAAGCAGTGGGTAGGTGCCAATGGAGATTGGGTTGCCATGGTTGACACTGGCTTTCCTGCTTGCAAATGGAAACTTGTCAACGTCTACACTCGCCGTGAAATTCCTCTCCCTGTGCCGTTTGAAACCACCCACATTCCAAATATATACCACCACAACCTTCGTGCTATTATATTTCACAAGATATATATTTGCCAAGTTCCCACAGCTGCTGGGGGGTACAAAAATTTCTCTCTTGTTGCTGTTTTTGACATCAGAGTTGCCCTCCTTTGCGGCGAAGATTCTGGATGGACAGTTCTTACAGAGCCCAAGTCCCACATCTTTTACAATTACAGCGATGCAATTCTCCACAATGGGCTTGTGTTTGCCACAACTCATACTGGCACTGTTCACGCATGGAATCCTCAGCAAGCTGGTAATTTTCCTCCGGACGTAAGTAGTGTATGATGAGCTTCATTATTCATGGCTGTAAAGATAATTTTAATGCACAAACTTATTAATTTTCGAACCTGACTGATCTGACTTGGAGGCTTGGGGCATATTTGCTTCGGATGAAATTTCATTGGTATTTAGACTTTTTATTCGAGATGATTACCATAGAAAAATTTGAGGATTGTATAATTAGGAGTTTTATTCTCAGATTGAATTATGTTGGATTTTGACCTCTACTTGAACTTCTTGAAATGAATCCTTTGGTTTCCCATGTGATGTACTGAAATACACCAATATGCTGTATTATTGAATGGAAATGCCATTATATCATCCCATCTGAATCCTAATGCGTTTTCCCAATTCTTACGTTTTCAGATTTGTGCAAACCAAACATACCCTTCTTAACAGTAATTTCGTTTTCAAGCAGGTCCTCCGCTGATCGTAGAGCCACCGCCCATTGTGTTTGAATGGCGGTGTGCACTTGATGATGCTCTTGGCCATGATCACGAGGTCGATTATGGCATGTGGTGGTTAGCAAGATCTATAGATGGTTCTAGACTTCTTCTGATCCATACACTGGGCATTGCTGATGAAAGGGAATATTCCTGTAAAGTTTGCCATACTGCTTCTGATCGTCGTGTTCATCATGGTCGCACTGTTGGCAACTATGCTTCTGGGTTTGGTTGCCTGGTGTTCACGAAGGACACTAGTAAGTTAAATGAAGGTATTCCATGGGAAAAGATTGATGACCTTGGAGAATATTCTCTTTTCCTTGGAGTGAACTATCCGATTATGCTGCCATTAGGCGGTGCAGATGTTGTCCCAGGATGTCTGACGAGAAGAAATTGTGTGTACACCTTGCCGAATGAAGCATGGCTTCGCAATTCGCAGCTGCCTGAAATATGCCGATTCAGTCTGAATCGTGAAGATTGCGCCGTTGGTTTCCAAACCAACGCCTTGGAGAAAACATGCAAAACAAAAAAAGATAGGTACCTGGTAAAGACACCGCTTTGGTTCATCCCAAACTTCGCCAACGCCCCGGATTGGAACAAGTGTGATGTTTAATTCTGAAACAGGGCCTGCAGCCATTGTAGCTACTGATAGTATGTAATTTCATAGCTAATGAACGAGGCAATTGTGGTCTACTAGTTACAACTGTTTTGTAAAGAGGTGGTCTATAAGTATACCCCTCTCTTCATTGATGCATTTGTGGTCTACTTGATGGTACTCTTAAATATATGGGTGTGGCTCCTCAACACATAATGTGGGGGTATTATTGTGTTAAAGTTGAAGGCTTGATCAACTATAGGTTCACTTCTCTAGTTACATTACTAGGTACTCCGGTTGGCTATGTTGTGATGAAATTGTGTTCTGTTGTTCGGTGAAGACAAAAGTAGAACTATGGTATGCTTATGTTTAAGAGCAAGCGAGGGTTTAGCTTGAGATGTTAAAATTCAGATTTGAACTATTTTTTGATATGGAAATTTGAAATATATATGGTACTGTATATGATTATGTGTAACAACAAGCGACGAAAGGGCTGATGCTCCTATTCCTTGTCGGCGGGAGGACTATGTGTGCGGCGACTTGAGCCAAATTAGAAGGCCATAGCTATGTTGATTGGTCCTTGAAGTTGGAGGGGCTAGGATTTCGGATGAGCGGAGTGGGGGAAGTTGTTGCTCATGGAACATAAGTCCTTAAAATAGTAATGTTAGTATATAGGAGTACAAGGTATATACTTGTACTATTTTAGTACTATAATAAGTATATCGGGTTCATCAAAAAGAATTATCTCGGGTTCACAACCACGTGGGGTCAAGGTGAGGGAAAGTTGGTCAATACCTCTTACCGCTATATCCCCGCCCCAAGTTCTAATGCGCAAGTGCTGTTATTTTTTTTAAGGGAAATAGTGGTTCCTCTCTCCCGGAAACATGCCCCGCATCTCCACCTCCTAGTATCGTAGTACTACTACTGCATCTTCTCCAAAAAAAACCCTCTTCTGTCTCTTTCTCCCGTTCACCCCTCTCTCCCTTGCATTGGATTACCGACTCCAATGAAGCAGAAGCGTAAGATTGAGGAGATTCCTGATTGCTACCACCAGTCCATGGGGTGGGGCAACCTCCACTACCCACTGGTGGAGAACATAGCCGAGCGGGCGGATATCCTCAGCACTGGTCGCCTCGCTCGAGGCATGATCGGCATGCGGCATGCCATCCGCGGAGCGCATAAGGTTCCGTTCGGTTTACCGAGCCTGCTCCACTGCGACCCCGAGACATGGCCAGACGACCGCGACAATACTGTAAGAGTATTTATTTATTTACTCATCTCGTTTCAGCTTGTGTTTTTTCAATCAACTTTTCTTATTGCCAAACATCATGCATGAATTTAGACTCAACATAATCACCTGATTTGGGAGTACTGTAAGGTTTGCTGCCTTCACTATGCACATGTACTCTTCGGAATTGCTTTATTTATCCATTACATCTGTGCTTCAGTTCTGCACAATCCGCTCTTCATTCTGTCGAATACCTTGCATGCATAGACAATTTTGAAACAAATCCTATTTGCAGGGCATTCACGCGTTGCTGATGCCATTAGACAAGCCGACAGTTCCAGCATTTATCCATACCAAGGAGGAACTGGATGGACATGGACCCATGCACTGGGTGGGTTGTAACGGCGACTGGGTGGCATTTGTCCAGCAGGACGGGCACTTGACGATCCGCAACATATACATATCAGATACTATTATACCTCTTCCATCTCTGCAAGATGCAGGAATTTCTTTGGGCCCTACTAGTGAATGGTGGCATGGCAGCCCACCATTCCTGTTCAAATACAAAATAGATAAAAGTTTGGAACTGCTCAAAGTACGGATCGTCAAGAGGCCGTACAAAGATGATCTAGCAGGGCCATGGCATTACGAGGTAATCGTTGTATTTGACGAATTGATTGCTATCCTACAAGCGCCCCTAGAAAAGGAGTGGAATATCCTGAGAAACCCTGAATTCTTTGATAGAAACAGCTATGTCGATGCCATGGGCATTCCTGGATATGGTACAAGTTCACACCTACATCGTGTATACGCAGTTACATATCCGTATGGAGATGTTCTGGTTTGGGAACCATATACCTGTGGTGAGTCTTTGTTTTATGTCTTAACTAGTAAATGGCATGCTGCACATGTTGGACCAATTACGATTCGCAATACTGATGTATAAAAGTTGCGTTCTAAATGTTGTTCAAACTTTCAATACAACTAATAATTTGGTTATACCATCAAAATAAGTGTGAGCATACAGTTTATAAATATGAACAAAAATTTGGAACCTTTCTTAATCACTATCAAGTGGGACGTGTGATATCGGTGTGAGACTGCTCTGATTTTTCTTCATAATGGAAACATGACGGTTCTAGAAACACGTGGACACTGGTGTGGTATTTTTTTCACGCGAATACCTCTAATCCCAACCGTTAGATTTTGGACACCAACAGTTGGAATTGCTGCGACATGTCTTGTTAAAAACTGGTGCCTTATAGTAGTAGAAAATAGAAGATAGAAGAGAAGAGATAATTTTCAGTGTAGTTCCTACTTGCTGCATTGTGGTTGATCTTTGTGCATTGCAGGGACACATGCAGCCCCGCGTCTCATTGACGCCCCTGTCATTGAAGATGAAGAAGCAGAAGTGGCTGCAATTTTCGCTCAAATCGAGGGAGATGCTGTCATGGAAGATGATGAAGCAAATGTGGCTCAAGGCGATGGAGGTGCCGATGAAGATAATGATGCTGATGAAGAAGAATTAGAAGAAGAAGAATTAGAAGAAGACGAATTTGATGATGAAGAATTAGATGATGAAGAATTAGATGATGATGGTGATAATCATAATTATGAAGATGAAGATGTATTTCTTGGATTTTCTGACCAGCGCACTTGGTTCCTGGCACCAATGAGAGCAGAGTCCATTACTGGTGAATCTGATCTCGCGTGGATTCAGGTTAAAGGTTATCGGCCCATCCTCGGTCCTCCAATATTACATATGGGTAACAAGCTGAGGTCTTATCCTTTGGTACGGTGCTACGTTTTCTTGAGATCTGCCCATACCTTGGACCCTGTAGAAGAGGCAAGGTGGGAAAGATTGAACAATTTGAAGGGGCGTTCTTTATTTCTTGGACTCAATCACCCAATTTTCATGCTACCCCCGCCAGTCGACGCAGAGGCTGCAGAACCAGATTTCCAATTGTTCAAACCTGACTGTGTCTTTGCTACCCACAATCGCGCCCGTGATACATGGATACGTCCAAGGCCAAATTGGTGCAGAATGCACGTCAATGGAGGTCCTGCCATAGGCTCAAGATTGCAGTACAAAAAAGAGAAGACTGAACATAGAGCCGAAGCACCCATGTGGTTCGTCCCAACACTTCCACCTGTTTTTCCTTGAGAAATAAGAGACAGATGGTGACCTTATTTTATAGAGAAAACATAGTGTTCGTGAACTTAACCTCATGAACATTCGCTGTTCGGTTTTTGCTGAAATCAAAATTTTGCAGAGATGAAGATCTTTGTTTGAATCCCGTGCTGAACATATTTTTCACAAATTAGCTACCCGTATTGTGATGAATACATGCTGGTTTGTTGTTTGGTGCAGTAGCAGACATGAAGATCTTTGTCCTGAATACCACAATGGACATCTTTTTTTTCTTCAAAAATTAGCTAAGCTCACGCTATTAGGCGCAAATGCCTATTAAGAGATTTGGTGCTCTTGGGCACCATTGCTCCTGCTATTTTAGAAAAAAATAAAAAAAAAATTTATTTGTTCAAAAAATTAGAAAACAAATCATGGAGTAGCTAATGAATTGTCCCATAAACGTGCAAAATTTCAGTTTCAAATAAAAAAAATTCTGGGCTACACAAAAGTAACAAACGTGTGGATCTGGGTATGCATATTTCAAATCTCCAAATTTCAACAGATTTTGTCTTTTTTGTGTAGTCTACAATATAAAGAATATCATATTAAAATTTTACACGCTTGTAGGTTACTTTATTTATTATGTCTACATTCATTTTCAGATTTTTTTGAAACAAATATGTATGCTATTTGATTTTTTTTAAACAGCAGAGCACTGGTGCCCATTAGCCAAAGACACTTTTCGCAAATGCCTACAATAAAGGAACGGATGGTGACCTTATTTTATAGAGAAACCATAGTGTTTGTGAAGTTAAAGTCATGAACACACGCTGTTCGGTTTTTGGTGAAATCAAAATTTAGCAGAGATGAAGATCTTTGTTTGAATCCCGTGATGAACACATTTTTCCTAAATTAGCTACCAGTATTGTGATGAATACATGCCGGTCTGTTTTTCGGTGGAGTAGCAGACATGCAGGGGATCGAAAGAAACGGCAAAGTAGCCAGAAATCAGGGGTCAAATATAAATTCGAGAAAGGAAACGTTTATTCAACAGTCAGGCTGACATGTGGGACGTATCTTGCAGCCGCAGCCCCAACATTTATCATTCAGAGAGGATGACATGTGGGACCCACGAACCAGTATCGTTCTCGGCGTTTCTCAAAGGGGGCAGGAGATCGAAAGAAAAAGGCAAGTAGCTCGAAATCAGGTGTCCAAAAAATCCAAGAAAGGAAAGGTTTATCGCACAAAGAGGCTGACATATTGTACCCAGTTTGCAGCAGCGTCATCAACGTTTCAAAGGCGGTGGAGTTCGAAAGAAAAAGGCAAATAGCCAGAAATTAGGGGTCAAAAATAAATCCAGCAAAGGAAACTTTTATCGTACAAAGAGGCTGACATGTGGGACCCAGCCAGCAGCGTCCTCAACGTTTCTAAGGTGGCAGGCAATGGAAAAAAGGCAAATAGCCAGAAATTAGGGGTCAAAAATAAATGCAACAATAGAAACTCTTATTGTTCATAGAGGCTGACATGTTGGACCCATGAGCCAGCAGGGCCCTCAACGTTTCAAAGGCGTCACGGGATCAAAAGAAAAGAACCAAGTAGTCATTAATTAGGTGTCAAAAATAAATCCAAGAAAGTAAATGTTTTACTTTTCATAGAGGCTGTCATATGGGACCCATGAGCCAGCAGCGTCCTCAACGTTTCTAAGGCGGCTGGGGATCGAAAAAAAAGCGAAGTAGCCATTAATTAGGGGTCAACTATAAATCCAAGAAAAGAAATGTTTATTGTTCTTAGAGGCTGACATGTGGGAGCTATGCGCCAGCAGCGTCCTCATCGTTTCAAAGGCGGTCGGGGATCCAAAGAAAAAGGCAAATAGCCAGAAATCAGGGGTAAAAAAAATCCAAGAAAAGAAATATTATTGTTCATAGAGGCTGGCATGTGGGACCCATGAGCCAGCAGCGTCCACAATTTCAAAGGCGGCACAGGATCGAAAGAAAAAGGCAAGTGACCAAAAATCAGGGGGTAAAAAATCCAAGAAAAAAACTTTATTGTACATAGAGGATGACATGCGGGTCCCATGAGCCAACAACTTACTCGTCGTTTCAGAGGGCCGAGGCGGCATGAGATCGAAAGAAAAAGGAAAGTGACCAAATATCAGGAGCAAAAAATAATCCATGAAAAGAAACTTTCATTGTACATAGAGGATAACATAGGGTCCCATGTTGTAGCAGCGGTCTGAACGTTTCAAGGACGGCATGAGATCGAAAGAAAAAGGCAAGTGACCAAATATCAGGAGCCAAAAATAATCCAAGAAAAGAAACTTTTATTGTACCTTTGAGAGTCGGCATGAGATTGAAAGAAAAAGGCAAGTGACCAAATATCAGGAGCCAAAAACCTAGAAAAGAAACTTTTATTGTACATAGAGTATGACATGCGGGTCCCATGACGCTGCAGCATCCTCAACGTTTCCAAGGCGGCAGGGGATCAAATGAAAAGGAAATAGCCAAAAAGCAGAGGGTGAAAAAAATCGAAGAAAAGAAACTTTTATTGTTCATAGTGGATGACATGTGGGACCCATGAGGCAGCAGCATCCTCAACGTTTCCAAGCAGCAGGGGATCGAAAGAAAAAGGAAATAGCCAAAAATCAGAGCGTGAAAAATAATCCAAGAAAAGAAACTTTTATTTTACATAGAGGATGACATGTGGGTCCCATTTTGCAGCAGCGGTCTCAATGTTTCATATGCGGCTTGAGATCAAAAGAAAACGAAAGTAGCCCGAAATTAGGGGGAATAAAACTCCAAGAAAAGAAAGTTTTTTGTACATAGAGGATGACATACGGGTCCCAAGGCGGCAGGGGAACAAAAGAAAAAGGAAATAGCCAAAAATCAGAGGGGTGAAAAAAAATCCAAGAAAAAAGAAACTTTTAGAGTTCATAGTTCATAGAGGATGACATGCGGGTCCCATGAGGCAGCAGCGTCCACAACGTTTCCAAGGCGGCACACAGGACCAAAAGAAAAAGGATGTACCCCTGCTGGGCCTTTTGATCAAAAAATAATCCAAGATAAGGAAGATATAAATTGGGGCTGCCTGGCCATCTGGGCCTTCTAACCTGCTGGACGTCTTTTGACTCGTACAATTTCAGCCCACTCCAAAACAAGAAAGTCCTATGCTTCGCAAAAACAAAACAAAAACAAGGAGATTCATATTAGTTCGTTTATGTAAAAATAAAGATTTAATTTATCCGTTTGCAATAGCTCAGAGCGAAATACACTTTTTATTGTCTGTAAAATAATCAAGATATCACATGTTTCTTGTACGGGGAGGCTGACATCGGGACCCATGAGCCAGCAGCGTCGTCAAAGTTTTAAAGGCGGCAGGGGATCGAAAGAAAAAATAAATCAAAAATCAGTGGGTAAAAAAATCGAAGAAAAGAAACATTTATCGTTCTGAGAGGATGACATGCGGGACCCATGTGGCAGCAGCATCCTCAACGTTTCCAAGGCAGCACGGGATCCAAAAAAAGGCAAAATAGCCAGAAATTAGGGGTCAAAATAACTCCAAGAAAAGAAAGGTTTATCGTCCATAGAGTCTGACATGTGGGACCCATTAGCGAGCAGATTCTTCAACGTTCAAAGGCGGCAGGGGATCAAAAGAAAAAGGAAGTAGCCAGAAATTAGGGGTAAAAAATAACTCCAACAATGGAAACTTTTATTGTTCATAGAGGATGACATGCGGGACCCATGAGCCAGCAGCTTCCTCAACGTTTCAAAGGCGGCATGGGATCGAAAGAAAAAGGCAAGTGACCAAATATCAGGAGCCAAAAATAATCCAAGAAAAGAAACTTTATTGTACATAGAGGATGACATGCGGGTCCCATTTAGCAGCAGCGGTATCACCGTTTGAGATGCGGCAGGAGGTCTCGAAAGAAAAAGGCAAGTGACCAAATATCAGGAGCCAAAAAAAATCCAAGAAAAGAAAGTTTTATAGTACATAGAGGATGACATGCGGGTCCCATTTAGCATCAGCGGTATCACCGTTTGGGAGGCGGCAGGGGATCGAAAGAAAAAGGCAAGTGACCAAATATGAGGTGCCAAAAATAATCAAAGAAAAGAAAGTTTTCAACGTTTCAAAGGCGGCAGGGGATCAAAAGAAAAAGGAAGTAGCCAGAAATTAGGGGGCAAAAATAACTCCAAGAAAGGAAACTTTTATTGTTCGTAGAGGATGACATGGGGGACCCATGAGCCAGCAGCTTACTCAACGTTTCAAAGGTGGCATGAGATCGAAAGAAAAAAACGCAAGTGACCAAATATGAGGTGCCAAAAATAATCAAAGATTTATTGTACATAGAGGATGACATGCGGGTCCCATTTTGCAGCAGCGGTCTCAATGTTTGAAATGCGGCTTGAGATCAAAAGAAAAAGAAAGTAGCTAGAAAGTAGGGGGTCAAAAAAAATCCAAGAAAAGAAAGTTGATGGACATAGAGGTTGACATGCGGGTCCCATGTGCCAGCAGCTTACTCAACGTTTCAAAGGGGCCAGGGGATCAAAAGTAAAAGGCAAGTGACGAAATATCAGGAGCCAAAAATCAGAGGGTGAAAAAAAATCCAAGAAAACAAACTTTTATAGCACATAGAGGATGACATGCGGGTCCCATGAGCCAGCAGGTTCCTCAACGTTTCAAACGTGGCATGAGATCGAAAGAAAAAGGCAAGTGACGAAATATCAGGAGCCAAAAATAATTCAAGAAAAGAAACTTGATTGTACATAGAGGATGACATGCGGGTCCCATGTGTAAGCAGCTTACTCAACGTTTCCAAGGCGGCAGGGCATCAAAAGAAAAAGGAAATAGACAAAAATCAGAGAGTGAAAAAAACCATAGAAAATAAACTTTTATAGCACATAGAGGATGACATGCGGGTCCCACGAGCCAGCAGGTTCCTCAAAGTTTCAAACGTGGCATGAGATCGAAAGAAAAAAGGCAAGTGACCAAATATCAGGAGCCAAAAATAATCCAAGAAAAGAAAGTTTATTGTACATAGAGGATGACATGCGGGTCCCATTTTGCAGCAGCGGTATCACCGTTTGAGAGGCTGCACGGGATCGAAAGAAAAAGGCAAGTGACCAAATATCAGAGCCAAAAATAATCCAAGAAAAGAAATTTTATTGTACGTAGAGGATGACATGCGGGTCCCATTTTGCAGCAGCGGTCTCAACGTTTCCAAGGCGGCACAGGACCAAAAGAAAAATGAAGTAGCCAGAAATCAGGGGGTGAAAAAAATCCAAGAAGAAAGATTTCAATTGGGCTGCATCTGGACATCTGGGCTTTCGAACTATCCTGCTTGGCCTTTTGACTCGTACAATTTCAGCCCACTCCAAAACAGGAAAGTTCCGAATTTTCTAAAAAAACAGGAAAGTCCTATGCTTCGCAAAGACAAAAAAACAAGGAGATTCAACATATAAGTTTGTTTATGTAAAAATAAAGATTTAATTATCCGTTTGAAATAGCTCAGAGCGCAATACATTGTTTATTGTCTGCAAAATAATCAAGATATCATATGTTTCTTGTACGGGGAGGCTGACATCGGGGACCCATGAGCAAACAGCGTCGTCAACGTTTTAAAGGCGGCAGGGGATGGAAAGAAAAAATAAACCAAAAATCTGTTGGTAAAAAATCCAAGAAAAGAAACATTTTCGTTCTGAGAGGATGACATGCGGGACCCATGAGGCAGCAGCATCCTCAGCGTTTATTGTTCATAGAGGTTGACATGTGGGACCCGTGAGCCAGCGGCGTCCTCAACGTTTTAAAGGCTGCAGGTGATCGAAAGAAAAAATAAGCCAAAAATCGTTTGGTCAACAAAATCCAAGAAAATAAACATTTACCGTTCTGAGAGGATGACATGCGGGACCCATGAGGCAGCAGCATCCTCAACGATTCCAAGGCGGCAGGGGAAATATCCAGAAATTAATGAGGGGTTCAAAATAAATCCATCAAAGGAAACTTTTATTGTTCATAGAGGATGACATGTGGGACCGACCTGCCAACAGCGTCCTCATCGTTTCAGAGGGGGCAGGAGATCAAAAGAAAAAGGCAAATAGCCAGAAATTAGGGGTAAAAAATAACTCCAAGAAAGGAAACTTTTATTGTTCGTAGAGGATGACATGCGGGACCCATGAGCCAGCAGCTTACTCAACGTTTCAAAGGCGGCATGAGATCGAAAGAAAAAGGCAAGTGACAAAATATCAGGAGCCAAAGATAATCCAAGAAAAGAAACTTTATTGTACGTAGAGGATGACATGCGGGTCCCATTTAGCAGCAGCGGTCTCAACGTTTCAAATGCGGCTTGAGATCAAAAGAAAAAGAAAGTTGATTGTACATAGAGGATGACATGCGGGTCCCATGAGTCAGCAGCTTACCATACGTTTCCAAGGCGGCAGGGATCAAAAGAAAAAGGAAATAGCCAAAAATCAGAGGGTGAAAAAAATAAAGAAAATAAACTTTTATAGTACATAGAGGATGACATGCGGGTCCGATGAGCCTGCAGGTTCCTCAACGTTTCAAACGTGGCATGAGATCGAAAGAAAAAGGCAAGTGACCAATATCGAGAGCAAAAATAATTCAAGAAAAGAAACATGATTTACATAGAGGATGACATGCGGGTCCCATTTAGCAGCAGCGGTATCACCGTTTGAGAGGCGCAGGGGATCGAAAGAAAAAGTCAAGTGACCAAATATGAGGTGCCAAAAATCCAAGAAAAGAAAGTTTTATAGTACATAGAGGATGACATGCGGGTCCCATTTAGCAGCAGCGGTATCACCGTTTGAGAGGCGGCAGGTGATCGAAAGAAAAAGGTAAGTGACCAAATATGAGGTGCCAAAAATAATCCAGGAAAAGAAAGTTTTATAGTACATAGAGGATGACATGCGGGTCCCATTTAGCAGCAGCGGTATCACCGTTTGAGAGGCGGCAGGGGATCGAAAGAAAAAGGCAAGTGAAAAAATATGAGGAGCCAAAAATAATTCAAGAAAAGAAAGTTTTATAGTACATAGAGGATGACATGCGGGTCCCATTTAGCAGCAGCGGTATCACTGTTTGAGAGGCGGCAGGTGATCGAAAGAAAAAGGCAAGTGAAAAAATATGAGGAGCCAAAAATAATTCAAGAAAAGAAAGTTTTATAGTACATAGAGGATGACATGCGGGTCCCATTTAGCAGCAGCGGTATCACCGTTTGAGAGGCGGCAGGGGATCGAAAGAAAAAGGTAAGTGACCAAATATGAGGTGCCAAAAATAATTCAAGAAAAGAAAGTTTTATAGTACATAGAGGATGACATGCGGGTCCCATTTAGCAGCGGTATCACCGTTTGAGAGGCGGCAGGGGATCGAAAGAAAAAGGCAAGTGACCAAATTTGAGGTGCCAAAAATAATCCAGGAAAAGAAAGTTTTATAGTACATAGAGGATGACATGCGGGTCCCATTTAGCAGCAGCGGTATCACCGTTTGAGAGGCAGGATCGAAAGAAAAGGCAAGTGACCAAATTTGAGGTGCCAAAAAACTCCAAGAAAAGAAAGTTGATTGCACATAGAGGATGACATGCGGGTCCCATTTAGCAGCAGCGGTCTCAACGTTTCCAAGGCGGCAAGGGATCAAAAGAAAAAGGAAGTAGCCAGAAATCAGGGGGTCAAAAAAATCCAAGAATAGAAAGAATTTTGGTTCATAGAGGATGACATGCGGGACCCATGATCCTGCATCGTAAACGGCTCGATCGGAGAACGTTGAACGAGATGGCGCGATGTAGAAAAAAAACAATGCCAGAGAGGCTGCCATCTGGGCCCTACATCCCTCGGCGGTGCGGATTTGCGTTGACTCGGCCGGCGAACCCGAGATTTCGAGATGCACCACGTCCCGGGCCACCATACGCCACGTTTTGGCCGCTTTCGTCGGGCTAGGTGGCCTCAAAAACGAGAAAAAAAAGTTTTGACATGCACCACGGAGGGACCAAAATCGTCGGCCATGGTACACCAGCAACCACGGCGCGACTTCAACTTCGTCGGCCATGGCAACTTTTCTTGTAGTGTTCCTTCTGGTGCTCCATCGGTGATGGCCTCCACTTCCGTATCACAGTCTAGCAAGGGTGTCGAAAGAAAGTGAGTACAGAGGTACTCAGCAAGTTCTAAAAGAGTAAAAGGTGTTTGATGCACTAGCTACGACCCTCGATCAGAAAATCTTAGGTCAATGCATGTTTCGAAATCATTTCTTCAAAAGGTTTATTTTATTCTGAAAACTATGCCCGTCAGTCTTCACAGGTTGACTAGAACTTCACGGAGTTCCTTTCCTGCCGCGTTCGCAGTTCCCTTCCCGGAACAAGGAGTGACAGCCACAATTTAATACACTCTGCAGAGGTGCGTTACTTTTCCCATAAGAGATCTCACCCTTTTTGCCATCCGCAGGGACTTGCCCCCGTTCACACTTCCTTGGTGTGAGGCCAGGTATAAAGATCCAAGCCCACACCGCCTTCTCCGCGACCTCGCAGACCCACCCTTTTGTAAGTCTGTCCTCTCCTATATCTATGGGTAGACCAACACAGGCACTTGTTCTCTCCTATACCGTTAAGGTAGACTGATCCGAACAACTTATGTGCCCTGTCCTATACACCATAGATAGACTGATCCGGACAACCCTTACAATCCTTCATAGACCAATAATAAGTCTACCCTCTCCTGTATCTAATGGTAGACCGTGCAGGACCACATGTCCCCACCTTTACCAAAGATAGACCGATACGGGCAACCCCTATTACCAGTCCGTTGGCATGCGAGAGGGAAAAGATACAGCTGGCTTCCCCAGAGCCATTATAGATCTTATGGTCAACGCGATATGTACGGCGCTAGAATCACTGGACGGCATTGGTACTTAGTCCTAGATGAATAGTACCCTTGCAATGGAACCTCCACCAATCAACACATACCATGGTTCCATTGCCAGCCACATAGTCATATTCATAATTGGAAAAGTAACATTTCATTTTCAATGCAGGAATGATAAGTAATATAGCTTTGCATTAAAGTGATAGAAAATACTCAAATTGACATGAGCAAGGGTGAACTTGCCTGTGGACTGCGAGATAGTGCAGTTCAATGCGTTGGATGGAACCTGGACCTCGGGTTCTGTAAAGAAGCATCATTGTCCGGTAAGGACAATGTTATAAAATCCAAATAATGCAATCATGGATGTATTATTTTATGTTGAATCCCTTTACCCCAATGAGTTATTACAATTTAGGGTTGAGTTAAGATTTATGCCTTTGGCAGTAATTTGCAATTGTTTTAATGTATAAACCACTTTAATTCACATAAGGTAACATAATTCAAAGTAAAACTACTTTATCTTGGTGATTCATTATTTATTCCAAAATAATTTGAAATAATAGAGTTGCCTCTATATTTTTGGAAATAAAGAGTAATAGAATATCTTCCTTGGAAAATACCTTTTTCCAATAGAAATGACTTGGAATAATAGAATTTTATTTTGAAATATTTAAAAATAAGTATTTGAACTTATTTGGGATTTTTCCTTGATTTATTAATACAAGGAAATATAATTTGAAATTCCAAATGTTTATTTTAAATTCATAAAATTCACAAATTTAAATTTGTTCATTAAATTTTATTTCATATTTTATTCTTATTAAGAATAATTTTTCATTCACCAATCCAATTTTTAATGGATTTTTAGAGTTGTATTTTATTTATTAAAATTTGGTGAAATTCTGGTTATTTTTAAATGTGAAATGCCTAAAATACCCCTCTGGCCCCTATTGGGCCTAGCCCATTTACCTAAAGCCCAGGGACAGCCCAATAAGGCTTGCCCTTATGGGTCGGTGGCGCCGAACGGCCCACCGCTCTCACTCACTCGGCCCTCTCTCTCGTTCACCTCTAACCCTAATCGCTGCGACGCCCGTGGCGATGGCGTCGCCGCCATGGCCGCCGCTCACCGGCCAGCTCCGAGCCCCCGCCGTAGCCACTACCAAAACAACCGTGGTTTTCCCCTTCTCTTCCTCCTGGCGATCGCCTCCGTTCTGGATCTCGTGGAGAATCGCTCTGGCGATTGACGATCTCCGGCGAGCTCTCATCCTCGCCAACGACGTGTGCGCCTTCGAGACTGACCTGGCGCAGGTGCTGCTCGCAGTACTTGTGCCGTCGTCTCCGGTGCTCTGCTGCGGTGGTGTGTTCTGTTCGCCGGCGTAACGTCGGCGCCTACCCTGGCTTTGCAGCTGCTAGGGCCGCGCGAGCACGCCTCGCCATGCCCTAGCCTCTGCTTCCGGCGCAAGTAAGTACTTCATCTCCTCCTTCTCTTCTGTGCGCCTCCCTTGCTACTGTTCTTCTTCTTCCTCATGCTCTGTTGCTCTCTGGTGATCCTGTGATCACACAGAGCTATGCCATAGTTGCTTAACCTTCCAGTGCTGCTACCTACTGCAAGCTCATGGCCAATTTACCAGATGGTACTGGCCAGTGTTGCTTTGCTTGCGATTCATGCTTTACTTGCTTCTCTGCTGCTCCTAGCATGCTCTGTGCTTGCCAGGCTCTGCTGTGCTTGCTTATGAACTTTCTATGCCATGCTATACTTGATTATGGCTTGCTTGTTCTTACTGGCATATCATGCTTGCTTGTCTAGGTGTACTTGTGATGCATCAGTGACACTTGTGTGTGCCAGTGGTGCCTGTGATATGCTTCAGCTTCCTATGCAAGCTCATGATCCATTGGATCATTCATTGCTTGTTGGCTAGCTTATCTGTGTGGCTTGACTTGATTCAATTGATCCATTTGATCAATGGAATGTCAGTGATAAACTGTGTTGCCTTATATTATGCTACTGTCAGTACTAAGCATGGATCTGTGATAAATTCATGTTTGTATTAATTAAATTATGATGAACTGCTTATGCAGTAATGATCTAAATGATTTGCTTGCAAATGAATCTGCTATTCATGATGGTTTAGCAAGCAAATGAATCTGAATCCATTCCTGGGTAATGATGTGCTATAATTGGCTTTCTTCTATTTGGTGCTAAGTGTGATGTGACCTCAGTAGCCTTGCTACTGATTGGTTGCTCACCTATTTAATTGGATCTTGTGGCTACTCAACCTTTGCTTGCATATTTGGGAATCATACTTGATATGAATGCCAATATGCTTGCCTGATGAAAATCTAGGGTTTACTGATGGTTCATAGCTTAGGATTTACTGTGTAGTCTTATTAGCTGCTAATCCTTGCAATTCATCTACTGGTGCTATCTGTGCATCTGATCTGGCTAGTGTGTGCATCTGTGCATGTGTGCTAGTTTCTGTGTACAAGATCTGTACCTAGATGCTTTCTATTTTTAGTAGCTTTTTGACTGGCAGTAATCCTTGGTGAAAACCAAGTGATGATTTCCCTTTGAGCATCTGCTCAATCCCATGACTATGTCATGCATAATGGATGGATTGGATCCACTGGATCCAGTCCAGGAACTTGGTATACCTTGTTCCAGCTCCTAGTGTGAAATATTTGGTTGATGCAGACTTGGGGTTTGTGTCACAGCCCTTCACCTCCAGGTTTCTGGTTGAGCTTCTCAGGTCACCATGATTCCTGGGGCTAAGTGGTTGTGTTGGTTTCTGTTCTTGAGTATGAACTGGATGAACTGGTGCTTGTTCTTGCTTCACCCTTACCTGGTGATTTGCATATGTGGTCGACTGTCATGGTTCTAGGGTTTGTGTGCTATTTATATGGTCTCTACTTCTTCCCTGGCCATGACACACAAGCCTGGTTACTTTATGACTCACCCCTTGCATTGCCTTGCTGTTGCTTGGCTAGCAACAACCTTCCTATGGTGAAACTTGAGCCCCTGTGGCTTGCTCAGTTTTGGTCTGCCTATGCCTATCTTGTGCTGTCCAGAAATTTGGACAAGCACAAGTGTGCTGTGACAGTGTGCACTGTCCAAACTGAATCTTGTGTTATTTCTGCTAACTGTCTAAACTGAACTTTGATAACACTTGTATTCTGTCTAGTGTCTGTTCTTTGTTGTGCAGGTTGGAATTATGGCCAGAAGATCATCCTCAAGCCACTTAGTTTAGATTTAGTTTAGAATAACTTGTAATTTTCCTTTTCTGTTAATTCTGATCATTATGTCTCAATTCTTGTATCAAGAATATTGTAAAGACTTTGTAATTGTGTTGTATATCAATAAAGCTCAAGTTTTTCTTATGAGCTTTTTGGTTTATGTAATATTTATATTCTGAATTAATATTGTATTTAATATTCAATGTGAAATTCAAAGTCATTTGATTTCATTATTTGTGTTTGAATGATGAATTCATATTTATATTGTTTACTGCTTATTGTTAAATGTATTAACACTTGTCAAATGAAATCAACTCCCAAAATCAACAAGATACAAAAGAGATCATGTCGAAATTTCCCTAACTCACATTGCCTAACCCTAAGTGCAAAATGAGAGAGAACCTCGATCCCTCTTAGGTTTAGTTGCAATAAGGCGCGAAAATTTCCCCCGTTTTGCGATGCAATGCACATCCCATTTCTAAATCTACCCTTCGTTGTTCCTATGTTCTGGGTTATTACAGCTGGTAACAATGATATTAGTATGAACGCTTTGAACACCATTGTTGTTAATGATATGGAAAATTCTAAGCTTGGGGAAGCTGGTTTTGATGAGCATGATATTTTTAGTCCCCCAAGCATTGAGGAGAAAATTTTCTTTGATGATACTTTGCCTCCTATATTTGATGATGAGAATAATAATGATAGCTACTTTGTTGAATTTGCTCCCACTACAACTAATAAAATTGATTATGCTTATGTGGAGAGTAATAATTTTATGCATGAGACTCATGATAAGAATGCTTTATGTGATAGTTATATTGTTGAGTTTGCTCATGATGCTACTGAAAGTTATTATGAGAGAGGAAAATATGGTTGTAGAAATTTTCATGTTACTAAAACACCTCTCTATGTGCTGAAATTTTTGAAGCTACACTTGTTTTGTCTTCCTATGCTTGCCACTATACTCTTCATGAACTTGTTTATTTACAAGATTCCTATGCATAGGAAGCATGTTAGACTTAAATGTGTTTTGAATTTGCCTCTTGATGCTCTCTTTTGCTTCAAATACTATTTCTTGCGAGTGCATCATTAAAACTGCTGAGCCCATCTTAATGGCTATAAAGAAAGAACTTCTTGGGAGATAACCCATGTGTTTATTTTACTACAGCAATTTTTGTTTTTTTGAGTCTTGGAAGTTGTTTACTACTGTAGCAACCTCTCCTTATCATGTTTTTGTGCCAAGTAAAGTCTCTATGGTAAAGTTGATGCTAGATTTGGATTGCTGCGCAGAAACAGATTTGCTGTTGTCACGAATTTGAGCAGAAGTCTCTGTAAAAAAATCAAAAAAATCTGCAAATTTACGTGTGTGATCCTCAGATATGTACGCAACTTTCATTAGTTTGAGCAAGTTAAGTGCCCTTCCAGGTTCGTCTTTACGGACTGTTCTGTTTTGACAGATTCTGCCTTTTATTTCGCATTGCCGCTTTTGTTAAGTTGAATGAGTTTCTTTGTTCCATTAACTTTCAGAAGTTTTGTGCAATGTCCAGAAGTGTTAAGAATGATTGTGTCACCTCTGAACATGTGAATTTTTATTATGCACTAACCCTCTAATGAGTTTGCTTGAAGTTTGGTGTGGAGGAAGTTTTCAAGGGTCAATAGAAGAGGGTGATATAATGTGATCAAGAAGAGTGAAAGGTCTAAGCTTGGGGATGCCCCGGTGGTTCATCCCTGCATATTTTAAGAAGACTCAAGCATCTAAGCTTGGGGATGCCCAAGGCATCCCCTTCTTCATCAACTTATCAGGTTTCTTCTAGTGAAACTATATTTTTATTCGGTCACATCTTATGTACTTTACTTGGAGCGTCTGTGTGCTTTTATTTTTCGTTTTGTTATTTTCATTCTCTGAATAAGTTCATCCTTGTGTGGGAGAGAGACACGCTCCGCTTTTTCATATGAACACTAGTGTTCTTCGTTTATGCTTTTAATGTTCAAGGGCGAAAGTTGATCGCTTCACTTGTTGTTATTTTGTTGGAATCAGAAAATGCTTCATATGGTCTTGAATAATTTGATACTTGGCAATTGTTTTGAGCTCTCATAGATCATGTTTAAGCTCTTGCATCATGTAGTTTAAATCTAGTAATGAAGAACTACTGTAGAGCTTGTTGAAATTTGGTTTGCATGATTGGTCTCTCTAAGGTCTAGATATTTTCTGGTAAAAGTGTTTGAGCAACAAGGAAGACAGTGTAGAGTCTTATAATGCTTGCAATATGTTCTTATGTAAGTTTTGCTGTACCGGTTCATACTTGTGTTTGCTTTAAATAACCTTGCTAGCCAAAGCCTTGTACTGAGAGGGAATACTTCTCGTGCATCCAAAACCTTGAGCCAAAACCTATGCCATTTGTGTCCACCATATCTACCTACTATGTGGTATTTCCTGCCATTCCAAGTAAATACTTCATGTGCTACCTTTAAACAATTCAAAAGCTATTATCTCTTATTTGTGTCAATGTTTTATAGCTCATGAGGAAGTATGTGGTGTTTTATCTTTCGATCTTGTCATTTACTTTTGACAGACTTTCACAATGGACTAGTGGCTCATCCGCTTATCCAATAATTTTGCAAAAAGAGCTGGCAATGGGGTTCCCAGCCCCAATTAATTAACTTGCATTAATAATTCTCTTCACATGTTTTGCTCTGATCTATCAGTAAGCAACTTAATTTTGCAAATAGACACTCCTCCATGGTATGTGAATGTTGGAAGGCACCCGAGGATTCGGTTAGCCATGGCTTGTGAAAGCAAAGGGGGAGTGTCATCTAATAAATAAAACTAAAGTACATGTGTAAACAAAAGAGAAGAGGGATGATCTACCTTGCTGGTAGAAATAACGTCCTTCATGGGAGCCGCTCTTGAAAGTCTGGTTGATAAGGTAGTTAGAGTACCCGCTACCATTCGTTGACAACAACAAACACCTCTCAAAATTTTACTTTTATGCTCTCTATATGATTTCAAAACTTGAAAAGCTCTAGCACATGATTTAATCCCTGCTTCCCTCTGCGAAGGGCCTATCTTTTACTTTATGTTGAGTCAGTTTACCTATTTCCTTCCATCTTAGAAGCAAACACTTGTGTCAACTGTGCATTGATTCTTACATACTTGCTTATTTGCATTCATCATATTACTTTGTGTTGACAATTATCCATGAGATATGCATGTTACAAGTTGAAAGCAATTGCTGAAACTTATATCTTCCTTTGTGTTGCTTCGATGCCTTTACTTTGAATTTATTGCTTTGTGAGTTAACTCTTATGCAAGACTTTTTGATGCTTGTCTTGAAAGTACTATTCATGAAAGGTTTTGCTATATGTTATCTATTTGTTAGCAAACTATAGATCATTGCTTTGAATCACTCCATTCATGTCATATGCTTTACAATAATGTTGATCAAGATTATGATGGTAGCATGTCACCTCAGAAATTATTTGTGTTATCGTTTACCTACTCGAGGACGAGTAGGAACTAAGCTTGGGGATGCTGATACGTCTCCAACGTATCTATAATTTCTGATGTTCCATGCTTGTTTTATGACAATACCTACATGTTTTGTTCACACTTTATATCGTTTTGATGCGTTTTCGGAACTAACCTATTGACAAGATGCCGAAGTGCCAGTTTCTGCTGTTTTTGGTTTCAGAAATCCTAGTAAGGAAATATTCTCGGAATCGGACGAAATCAACGCCCAAGATCTTAGGATCACGAAGCTTCAACACCAGAGAGGCCAGAGGGGGGCCACAGCCCACCAGACACTACCCTGCGCGCCAAGGGGGGCCCGCGCTCGTTGTGTCGTCGCCTCGTTGACCTTCCGACGCCGCCTTCGCTATATAAAGGTCCCTGACCTAAAACACGATAGGAATAAGCCACGGTACGCGAAACCTTCCAGAGCCGCCGCCATCGCGAAGCCAAGATCGGGGGACAGGAGTCTCTATTCCGCACGCCGCCGGGACGGGGAAGTGCCCCGGAAGGCTTCTCCATCGACACCACCGCCATCTTCATCACCGCTGTTGTCTCCCATGAGGAGGGAGTAGTTCTCCATCGAGGCTCGGGGCTGTATCGGTAGCTATGTGGTTCATCTCTCTCCTATGTACTTCAATACAATAATCTCATGAGCTGCCTTACATGATTGAGATTCATATGATGATGCTTGTAATCTAGATGTCATTATGCTAGTCAAGTGGGTTTTACTTATGTGATCTCCGGAGACTCCTTGTCCCACGTGTGTAAAGGTGACAGTGTGTGCACCGTGTGGGTCTCTTAGGCTATATTTCACAGAATACTTATTCACTGTTATGAATGGCATAGTGAAGTGCTTATTTATATCCCTTTATGATTGCAATGTGCTTTGTATCGCTACTAGTTTATGTGCTACTCATGTGATGTTATTAAAGTAGTCTATTCCTCCTGCATGGTGTAATGGTGACAGTGTGTGCATCGTGTAGTTCTTGTCGTAGATTATGATCATAATCTCTTGTAGGTTATGGAGTTGATTATCGCTATGATAGTATTGATGTGATCTATGCCTCCTTCATAGTGTGATGGTGACAGTGTGCATGCTATGTTAGTACTTGGTCTATTTTGCAAAGATCTATTATACTCTAAGGTTACTTAAACATGAATATCGAATGTTGTGGCGCTTGTTAACTCCGGCTTGAGGGAGCTCTTGTAGCCCTACACAATTAGTGGTGTTCATCATCCAACAAGAGTGTATGTAGCACAAATGAGAGAAGTTATTATTTATTATGCGATCAATGTTGAGAGTGTCCACTAGTGAAAGTATGATCCCTAGGCCTTGTTTCCACCACAAAGAATTGCTTCCTACGCCAGCAAGCTATTTTCTGGCGCCGCTTGTTTACTGTTTTACTGCATCTTTACTTTCTGCAATATTACCACCATCTATACCACTTGTGTTTTACTATCTCTTCGCCGAACTAGTGCACCTATACATCTGACAAGTGTATTAGGTGTGTTGGGGACACAAGAGACTTCTTGTATTGTGATTGCAGGGTTGCTTGAGAGGGATATCTTTGACCTCTTCCTCCCTGAGTTCGATAAACCTTGGGTGATCCACTTAAGGAAAACTCCGTGTTTTTTGCACGATCTTTGGTGCTACGTGACAGGTGGAGAGCAGCGACGTCGACAGCGACGACGAGTCCTTCCACACCAAGACTCGTCACGTCCTCAGGAGGCTGCAGTCCGGCCATTACGATGGCCCCTTTGCTCGAGGCATTTACAAGTGCCCCTTCTGCAACAGGAAGCTCCGCGCCACCGACTTCAACTCCCTGGTGAACCATGCTGAATCCATTGGCAGATGTGGCGCTAGAGTTGGAAGGACCGTGAACGTGCATGCGTTCATGGCCAAACACAAAGCACTTGGGATTCACCTGCGCAACCTCCAAGCGAGTCACACGCGCTACCTGGAGGCGTTGAACGTGCCTACTGCACTCTCTGTATGTGACTGCTCTATCTGTAGAGCAGCTTAAATTCATGTAAAATGTAGCTTATGTTGTATCTATCGGTACTACTGTTGGATCTGTCGTGAATATATCTATGCTATGTTGGTTGCTGTATGCAGCTTATCCTATATTTTCTCTGGATTTGTGCCCTAGATTTCCTACCTGATTGGGTAAAAACGAAGGCATAAAGAAATGAATGGCGTTAAAAAACAGAAGGAGAAGCTGCTCTAGATTTGCTACCAATTTGGGCTATCAAATATGAATGAGATCGAGCGAGAGAGAGGAAAAAGGTACATTGAAAACTGCTAATCTGGGCGAAAGAGACAGAAACCACTCGTGCCCCCGTCCCGGACCCACACGGCTCCACACGCTACGGCCCACACGCTACGACCACACAAACACGGGGTCCCCACCTACCAGCCCCACACGACGCGGCCCCACACGACGCAGCCCCACTCGTCGACAAACGGTCAACAACGGGATTCCTTCCGTCCGAGCTCCTTCTGCGGGTTTCAGACAAGGGCTTGGGGAAAACTGAGGAAAAACTAAGGAGCTGGGGAAAACTGAGTACAACTAAGGACCTGAGGGCACGAAAATAGAAATCGCTAAAAAATAATCGAGATATCACACGTTTCTTGTACATAGAGGCTGACATTGGAGACCCATCAGCCAGCAGTGGTAAAAAACCAAGAAAGGAAACAATTGTCGTTCAGAGAGGATGAAATGTGGGGCCCATTTTGCACCAGCATCCTCAACGTTAACAAGACGGCAGGGCATCCAAAGAAAAACACTAAGTAGCAAGAAATCACGGCTGAAAAAATCCAAGAAATGAAAGATTTTCGTTCAGATAGGATGGCATGATGGACCCATAGGCCATGATCCAGCAGCCTCCTCAACGTTTCAAAGGCGGCAGGAGATCGAAAGAAAAAATCAAAGTAGCCAGAAATCAGGGGTCAAAAATAAATCCGAGAAAGGAAACATTTATTGAACAAAGAGGCTGACATGTGGGACCCATTTAGCAGCAACGGCCTCAACGTTTCAAAGGTGGCAGAGATCGAAAGAAAAAGGCAAATAGCCTAGGTGTGAAAAATAAATCGAACAAAGGAAACTTTTATTCTTCATAGAAGATGACATGTGGGACCGACCTGCTAGCAACATCCTCATCGTTTCAAGGGCGGCAGGGGATCAAAGGAAAATGCAAATAGCCAGAAATTAGGGGTAAAAAATAAATTCAACAAAGGAAAGGTTTATTGTTCATAGAGGTTGACATGTGGGACCCATGAGCCAGCAGCGTCCTCTATGTTTCAAAGGCGACAGGGGAGCGAAAGAAAAAAGCAAATATCCAGAAATTAGGGGTAAAAATAACTCCAAAGGATAGGTTTATTGTTCATAGAGGCTGACATGTGGGACCCATTTTGCAGGAGCGGTCTCAACGTTTCCAAGGCGGCACCGGATCGAAAGAAAACATAGGTAGCCAAAAATCAGGGGGTAAAAAAACCTCCAAGAAAAGAAACATTTATCCTTCAAAGAGGATGACATGCGGGACCCATGAGGTAGCAGCATCTGATGTCTACGTGTGCTTCTATTCTTGTAAACAGTGTTGGGCCTCCAAGAGAAGAGGTTTGTAGAACAGCAGCAAGTTTCCCTTAAGTGAATCACCCAAGGTTTATCGAACTCAGGGAGTGATACGTCTCCAACGTATCTATAATTTCTGATGTTCCATGCTAGTTTTATGACAATATCTACATGTTTTATATGCACTTTATATCATATTATGGCATTTATTGGACTAACCTATTAACAAGATGCCACAGTGCCAGTTTCTGTTTATTATGTCTGTTTATTGCAGAAAAGGCCCAAAAACCAAAGTGCTCGGAAAAATCCAGAAAAATCACATAAATTCTATTCCGCCAGAAGACTCACGGAGCCAGAAGGGCCAGGCCAGAGGAGGCCCAGGGCCTCCTCCCCATCAGCCGGCGCGGCCAGGAGGGGGGCCGCCCCACCCTATGGTGTGGGCCCCTCGGGACCCCTCCGAGGCCGCCCTTCCGCCTATATATGCTCCCCGTCGCGAAAACATCCAGTCATATTCCACGAAGAGTTCCGTAGCCGCCGCCATCGCGAAGACAAGTTTCGGGGGACAGAATCTCTGTTCCGGCACGCCGCCGGGACGGGGAATTGCCCCCGGAATCCATCTCCATCGACACCACCGCCATCTTCATCGCCGTTGCTGTCTCCCATGATGAGGAGGGAGTAGTTCTCCCCCGAGGCTGAGGGCTCTACCGGTAGCTATGTGGTTCATCTCTCTCTCCCATGGTGTGATCTTTATGTGATCATGAGCTTTGTATCACTATTAATCTATGTGCTACTCTAGTGATGTTATTAAAGTAGTCTATTCCTCCTCCATGATGTAAAGGTGACAGTGTGTGCATCATGTAGTACTTGGCGTAGGTTATGATTGTAATCTCTTGTAGATTATGAAGTTAACTATTACTATGATAGTATTGATGTGATCTATTCCCCCTTTCATAGCTATTGGTGACAGTGTGTATGCTATGTTAGTACTCGGTCTAAATTGCAACGGTCTATTATGCACTCTAGAGGTTACTTTAATATGAACTCCGGATGTTGTGGAGCTTGTTTACTCCGGCTTGAGGTGTGCTCTTGTAGCCCTACACAATGAATGGTGTTTGTTATCCAACAAGAGAGTGTTTGAAAGTAGCACAAGTGAGGAGAAGTTATTTATTTATTATGTGATCATTGTTGAGAGTGTCCACTAGTGAAAGTATGATCCCTAGGCCTTGTTTCCAAATACTGCAAACACCGCTTATCTACTGTTTTACTGCATGTTTATTTCCTGCAATATTTATTTCAGATCGCAATTACCGTTTACCACCATCTATACCACCTGCATTTTACTATCTCTTCGCCGAACTAGTGCACCTATACATCTGACAAGTGTATTAGGTGTGTTGGGGACACAAGAGACTTCTTGTATCTTAATTGCAGGGTTGCTTGAGAGGAATATCTTTGACCTCTACCTCCCTGAGTTCGATAAACCTTGGGTGATCCACTTAAGGGAAACTTGCTGCTGTTCTACAAACCTCTGCTCTTGGAGGCCCAACACTATCTACAGGAATAGAAGCGTGCGTAGACATCAAGCTATTTTCTGGCGCCGTTGCCGGGGAGGTAAGGTAAAAGGTATTCACATCCTCCGACTACTAAGCTATTTCCTAGCACTGTTGCCGGTGTGTGAGTGCTCGAAGCTATCTCCTTTAGATTCTGCAATTATATCTTTTTGTTTCTTGTTTTTATTTTCACTAGTTAGGCTTAATGGAAAACAACAAAAAAATTAGAGATCTTTATAGTATTTATCTTGAGTTAGGACATGAGGTGTTTGAAGAGAAAATTAAAAAACCCATGGAACTTTGTTTGCAAAATAGTTGTAGCAATGTTTTTAGCATGAACTCTTTGAACACTATTATTGCTAATGCTATGGAAGAATTTAAGCTTGGGGAGGTCGGTTTTGATGAAAATGATCTCTTTAGTCCTCCGGGTATTGAGGAGAAAGTTTATGTTGATTATGATATGCCTCCTATATATGATGTTTACAATGATGAATATGATATTTTCAGTCCACCTACTATTGAGGAGAAAATTAATTATGATTACAATATGCCTCCTATATATGATGATTATGGTGATGAGAATAATAATGATAGCTATTTTATTGAATTTGCTCCCACTACAATTAATAGTAATGATTATGCTTATGTGGAGAGTAATAATTTTATGCATGTGGCTCATGATAAGAATGTTTCATGTGATAGTTATATTGTTGAGTTTGTTCATGATGCTACTGAAAGTTATTATGAGAGAGGGAAACATGGTTATATGCATCTTAATAATATTAAGTTTCCCCTCTTTATGTTGAGAATTTTGAAGTTACTCGTGTTTTATCTTCCTATGCTTGTCACTTTGTTCTTCATGAATTTATTTGTGTACAAGATTCCTTTTCATAGGAAGTGGGTTAGGCTTAAATGTGTTTTGAATTTGCTTCTTGATGCTCCTTTTGCTTCATTTTCTATTTTCATGAGAGCATCATTAAAATTACTGAGCCCATCTTAATGGCTATAAAGAAAGCACTTCTTGGGAGATAACCCATGTTTTTATTTTGCTACTGTTTTGTTGTGTCTTGGAAGTTGTTACTACTGTAGCAACCTCTCCTTATCTTTATTTTCTTGCATTGTTGTGCCAAGTAAAGTCTCTAATAGGAAGTTGATACTAGATTTGGATTTCTGCGCAGAAACAGATTTGCTGTCTGTCACGAATTCGCGTCCTTCTCTCTGTAGAAGAATCAAAAAAATCAGCGAAAATTCATGCATGATCCTCAGATATGTACGCAACTTTCATTAGTTTTGAGTTTTTCCATCTGAGCAAGTTAAGTGCCTCAGAAAAATTCGTCTTTACGGACTGTTCTGTTTTGACAGATTCTGCCTTTTATTTCACATTGCCTCTTTTACTGTGTTGAGTGGATTTCTTTGTTCCATTAACTTCCAGTAGCCTTGGGTAATGTCCAGAAGTGTTAAAAATGATTGTGTCCTCTCTGAACATGTGAATTTTTATTATGCACTAACCCTCTAATGAGTTTGCTTTAAGTTTGGTGTGGAGGAAGTTTTCAAGGGTCAAGAGAAGAGGATGATATAATATGATCAAGAAGAGTGAAAAGTCTAAGCTTGGGGATGCCCCGTGGTTCATCCCTGCATATTTCAAGAAGACTCAAGCATCTAAGCTTGGGGATGCCCAAGGCATCCCCTTCTTCATCAACAACTTATCAGGTCACTTCTAGTGAAACTATATTTTTATTCCGTCACATCTTATGTACTTTACTTGGAGCGTCTGTGTGCTTTTATTTTCGTTTTGTTATTTTCATTCTCTGAATAAAATCGGATCCTAAACATCCTTGTGTGAGAGAGACACGCTCCGATTTTTCATATGAACACTAGTGTTCTTCGTTTTTACTTTTAATGTTCAATGGCGAAAGTTGATCGCTTCACTTATTATTATTTGGTTGGAAACAGAAAATGCTTCATATTGTCTTGAATAATTTGATACTTGGCAATTGTTTTGAGCTCTCATAGATCATGTTTAAGCTCTTGCATCATGTAGTTTAAATCTATTAGTGGAGAACTACCGTAGAGCTTGTTGAAATTTGGTTTGCATGATTGGTCTCTCTAAGGTCTAGATATTTTCTGGTAAAGTGTTTGAACAACAAGGAAGACAGTGTAGAGTCTTATAATGCTTGCAATATGTTCTTGTGTAAGTTTTGTTGTACCGGTTTATACTTGTGTTTGCTTCAAACAACCTTGCTAGCCAAAGCCTTGTACTGAGAGGGAATGCTTCTCGTGCATCCAAAAACCTTGAGCCAAAACCTATGCCATTTGTGTCCACCATAACTACCTATATGTGGTATTTTTCTGCCATTCCAAAGTAAATTGCTTGCGTGCTACCTTTAAAATTTCATTCCTTTGTCTTTACAATACATAGCTCATGGGAAAATAGCTTAAAAACTATTGTGGTGATGAATATGTTGCTATGTATCTTAGTTCTTATAAGTTGCTTGTTGAGCGGTAACCATGTTTCTGGGGACGCCATCAACTTTTACACCTTTGTTGAATATCATGTGAGTTGCTATGCATGTTCGTCTTGTCTGAAGTAAGGGTGATTTATCATGATTAAATGGTTTGAGTATGCATATTGTTAGAGAAGAACATTGGGCCGCCAACCAAAGCCATGTATCATGGTGGAAGTTTCAGCTTGGACATTAATCCTCAATCTCTTATGAGAATATTATTTGTTGTTGAATGCTTTAAGCATTAAAGAGGAGTCCATTATCTGTTTTCTATGTTGTCCCGGTATGGATGTCCTCAAGTTGAGATCTATCAAAACGAGAAATCAAATGCGATCTATCTCCTTGGACCTTTGTACAGGTGGCATAGAGGTACCCCTTTGTGACACTTGGTTGAAACATATGTAATGCAATGATAATCCATGGAAATCCGAGCTAATTAGGACAAGGTGCGGGCACTATTGGTATTCGATGCATGAGGCTTGCAACTTGTAGGAAGTTTTATGCATAACACATATGAATTATTACTACCGTTGACACAATTGTTTCCATGTTTTCAAAATAAAAAGCTCTAGCACATGAGTAATCCCTGCTTCCCTCTGCGAAGGGCCTTTCTTTTACTTTATGTTGAGTCAGTTTACCTACTTCTTTCTATCTTAGAAGCAAACACTTGTGTCAACTGTGTGCATTGATTCTTACATGTTTACTTATTGCACTTGTTATATTGCTTTATGTTGACAACTATCCATGAGATATACATGTTACAAGTTGAAAGCAATTGCTGAAACTTAATCATCCTTTGTGTTGCTTCAAAACCTTCTATTAAGAATCTATTGCTTTATGAGTTAACTCTTATGCAAGTCTTATTGATGCTTGTCTTGAAAGTACTATTCATGAAAAGTCTTTGCTATATGATTCAGTTGTTTAATCATCATCTTTACCATTGCTTTGAATCACTTCATTCATCTCATATGCTTTACAATATTGTTGATCAAGATTATGTTGGTAGCATGTCACTTCAGAAATTATTCTTTTTATCGTTTACCTACTCGAGGGCGAGTAGGAACTAAGCTTGGGATGCTTGATACGTCTCCAACGTATCTATAATTTCTGATGTTCCATGCTAGTTTTATGACAATATCTACATGTTTTATATGCACTTTATATCATATTATGGCATTTATTGGACTAACCTATTAACAAGATGCCACAGTGCCAGTTTCTGTTTATTATGTCTGTTTATTGCAGAAAAGGCCCAAAAACCAAAGTGCTCGGAAAAATCCAGAAAAATCACATAAATTCTATTCCGCCAGAAGACTCACGGAGCCGGAGGGCCAGAGGAGGTCCACGGCCTCCTCCCCATCAGCTGGCGCGGCCAGAAGGGGGCCGCCCCACCCTATGTGTGGGCCCTCCCTCCGAGGCCGCCCTTCCGCCTATATATGCCCCGTCACGAAACCCTAAAATAGACCAGTCATATTCCACGAAGAGTTCCGTAGCCGCCGCCATCGCGAAGACAAGTTTCGGGGGACAGAAGTCTCTGTTCCGGCACGCCGCCGGGACGGGGAATTGCCCCCGGAATCCATCTCCATCGACACCACCACCATCTTCATCACCGTTGCTGTCTCCCATGATGAGGAGGGAGTAGTTCTCCCCCGAGGCTGAGGGCTCTACCGGTAGCTATGTGGTTCATCTCTCTCTCCCATGGTGTGATCTTTATGTGATCATGAGCTTTGTATCACTATTAATCTATGTGCTACTCTAGTGATGTTATTAAAGTAGTCTATTCCTCCTCCATGATGTAAAGGTGACAGTGTGTGCATCATGTAGTACTTGGCGTAGGTTATGATTGTAATCTCTTGTAGATTATGAAGTTAACTATTACTATGATAGTATTGATGTGATCTATTCCCCCTTTCATAGCTATTGGTGACAGTGTGTATGCTATGTTAGTACTCGGTCTAAATTGCAACGGTCTATTATGCACTCTAGAGGTTACTTTAATATGAACTCCGGATGTTGTGGAGCTTGTTTACTCCGGCTTGAGGTGTGCTCTTGTAGCCCTACACAATGAATGGTGTTTGTTATCCAACAAGAGAGTGTTTGAAAGTAGCACAAGTGAGGAGAAGTTATTTATTTATTATGTGATCATTGTTGAGAGTGTCCACTAGTGAAAGTATGATCCCTAGGCCTTGTTTCCAAATACTGCAAACATCGCTTATTTACTGTTTTACTGCATCTTTACTTCCTGCAATATTTACAGATCGCAATTCGTTTACCACCATCTATACCACCTGTGTTTTACTATCTCTTCGCCGAACTAGTGCACCTATACATCTGAAAGTGTATTAGGTGTGTTGGGGACACAAGAGACTTCTTGTATCTTAATTGCAGGGTTGCTTGAGAGGAATATCTTTGACTAGTGTATAGGTGCACTAGTTCGGCGAAGAGATAGTGAAATACAAGTAATATGGATGATTATAAGTAGTAATTGCAATCTGAAATAAAAATGGCAGCAAGCGAACATGTAGCAGAACTTGTTGGAAACGGTGTTTCAATGCTTAGAAACAAGGCCTAGGGATCATACTTTCACTAGTGGACACTCTCAACAATGATCACATAATTGAATAAATAAATGCTACTCTCAAACACTCTCTTGTTGGATAACAAACACCATTCATTGTGTAGGGCTACAAGAGCACCCTCAAGCCGGAGTAAACAAGCTCCACAACTTCATAAAGGAATCACACACGATGCGCACACTGTCACCATCACACCGTGGAGAGTAACTCCGGAGTTCATATTAAAGTAACCTCTAGAGTGCATAATAGACAAGAGTAACATCTACATATTCAACTAGATTACAAAGCTCATGATCACATAAAGATCACACCATGGGAGAGAGAGATGAACCACATAGCTACCGGTAGAGCCCTCAGCCTCGGGGGAGAACTACTCCCTCCTCATCATAGGAGACATCAACGGCGATGAAGATGGCGGTGGTGTCGATGGAGATGGATGATACGTCTCCAACGTATCTATAATTTCTGATGTTCCATGCTAGTTTTATGACAATACCTACATGTTTTGCTCACACTTTATAATGTTTTTATGCATTTTCCGGGACTAACCTATTAACAAGATGCCGAAGTGCCAGTTCCTGTTTTCTGCTGTTTTTGGTTCCAGAAAAGTTGTTCGGGCAATATTCTCGGAATTCGACGAAACAAAAGCCAAACCTCCTATTTTTCCGAGGGACACACGGAGCCAGAAGGGCAAGCCAGGGGGAGGCCCACGGCCTCCAGACTATATGGGGGCGCGGCCAAGGAGGGGGGGGCGCCCCGCCCTATGGGGTGGGCCCCCCTGGCACCCCCTCAAGCCGCCCTTTCTCCTATATATTCCCTCGCGATGCGAAACCCTAGAAAAACAGATCATATTCCAAAGACTACAGGAGCGTCCGCCATCGTGAAACATAGTTTCGGGGTCGAAGTTCCTGTTTCGTCCGACGGGGATTGACCCCCGGAAGCCTTCTCCATCGACGCCACACACTACAAGAAAAGTTCTGATAGACAACGTCCCAAAATCGTCAACTAAGGGGCATTTTTCGTCGCCTATGGGCCTAACCCGACGATATGGGTTCCGTTGTCGAAACTGCGTCAGGCAAAGTCCAACGACGATTTTTTCGGTCCGTCGCGCTTGGGCGCCCTTCCGCCACGGAAAATCGGACCGTTGCGGAAGTGTTTTCGGGAGCCCGTTGACTGCTGACGTCATGCAAACTGACACGTGGCAGACGCCGTTAACTGCCAGTTAACGGCGTTAACCGGCTGAAACCCCGTGGTAGATGGTAGGCCCACACGAGGCCTGCCACGTCTTAAGCGGGCCGGGCCAGATGACATAGTTTGACCGGTCAACTATATAGCTGGGCTGGTCCATTAGTTAAGTGGGCCGGGCCTAACCTCTAAGGTTGACTGGTCAAAACTTAAATGGGCCGGCCCATTTAACATGTGGGGTCCACCTTACAGCAACTGGGCCGGCCCAAAAGCAAGTGGGCCGGGCCAAAACACAGTGGGTCCCACTTTCCTGTTAAAAGGCCGGCCCATTTAGTGTGTGGGGTCCACCGTATAGCAAGTGGGCCGGCCCAACAAGCTAGTGGGCCGGGCCAAAAACACAGGTGGGTCCCACTTTCCAGTTAAAGGGTCGGCCCATTTAGTTCGTGGGGTCCACCATATGGGCCGGCCCAACAAAATAGTGGGCCGGGCCAAAAACACAGGTGGGTCCCACTTTCCTGTTAAAGGGCCGGCCCATTTAGTGTGTGGGGCCCACCATATAGCAAGTGGGCTGGCCCACCAAGATAGTGGGCCGGGCCAAAAACACAGGTGGGTCCCACATTTCTGTTAATGGGCCGGCCCATTTGGTATGTGGGGTCCACCATATAGAAAGTGGGCCGGCCCAACAAGATAGTGGGCCGGGCCAAAACACAGGTGGGTCCCACCTTCCTATTAAAGGGCCGGCCCATTTGGTGTGTGGGGTCCACCATATAGAAAGTGGGCCGGCCCACAAGATAGTGGGGGTCCAAAATAGGTGGGTCCCACCAACAAGAGGGCCGGCCCATTTACCATGTGGGACCACCATAGAGCAAGTGGGCCGGCCCAATAAGCATGTGGAGCCCATTATCGTGTAACCGGGCCGGCCTACTAAAGAAGTGGGCCGGCCCAAAATGAAAGTGGGTCCCACACTACTGTAAGTGGGCCGGCCCAATCTGTTGTAGGGCCCTACTTGTTTGACTAGTCAACTTGCATTAAATTTCATGAGCCTAAAATCTGATTTCAATGATACACACAATTACATACACAAATAAAACAAATAGGAAAATTACAAGGCAATTAATGTGCCCAAATAAAAAAATTACATAGAATCATTGAGGACTTCTATTAGCATCATCAATAACACGTTGACATTTGGCAATCGCCTTGATTGAATCTTGTGTACTCTTTGTCAACATATCAGCTACAGATCTTAAAGCAGCAATACCATGTCTTTTATAAAGTACAGCCTTGAGATATTTACTGTCTGATGAAAGAAATGGTCTAGGTTGACGGCTATGAGAAGATGCATCAGAAGAAAGATCAGAACTTTTTGTGGGCCTCACTGGTAATGAAGATTGCTTCATCACAACTGCATTCTGATAATAATGCAAAAAGAGTTAAACGATGAACTATGCAAACATTTATTATGCAATGTAGATATAAGATAATAACAAGTTGCATAAATAAGACATGTATGGAACTTGTACTAAGCACAAACTTACATCATAATGTTGCACAGGGTCGCTACAGATCCTTTTTTGGCGACTATCTTCTAATGATGACTGCTTCATTAAAACTGCATTCTGGTAACATTGTAAACATAGTTACAACAATTAACTATTCAAACATGTATTACGCAATGTAGAGATCAGATAACAACATGTAGCAGAAATAAGCACAAGATAAGATAAGATGCATGTACTAAGCACATACTGGCTCACTGCAGGTCCTTCTCTTGCGTGCACTAGTCGTGGTCAACATGCCTATCATTTTAGGTTCAGCCATCAAGTGAAATGCTAATCCTCCTGCTCCATTGTCCTTAATCTGTGTTTAGATATCACATTTAAGACCAAGTCAGCTGGTTTCAAATAACAAAAAACTTGAGCTGCCAAATGAATAAGCCAATAGTTACCAGATATCAGATTAAAACCAACTAGATGTTGCTTTGCATGAGATACGAATTTCAGACATTCAGATTTAGAGTAGGGTAATGCCAAGGTTTTACACATAAAGTAAACTGGCATTAAGAATGACCAAATGTCAGGTTCAAATCACCCTCGAAGTTTCTCCAAGACAAGCATATCAAATAGGCAGAAACATAGTAAAGCATGAATGGCATTGCTATGGCAGGGTTCCAAGTGTTAATCTCTTGCATAAGGAACAATGCATATAGGTTATAGATAATAACGGAAGTAAACTGCCAAAATTACCAACCACGAACTCAGATTCCAACCTTACCTAGCGTCCCCGCTGTTAATGTTGGATGTTCTAATAAGTGGTTCGCATGATCAATCCCAAGGAAAAATAACATTGACAAGTCAGTCTACGATAATACAAAGACCAGACATGCACGCAGCAATAACTATATAAGCTAAAGACGAGGTATAAGAGCAAGCAGATTGGAAATGCACATAGCATGATTATAAAAGCAGTGTGAGAATAGCAGACACGAGAAAACAGCTAGCGGTGAGCTAATGACGTGGTATAAGAACAAGCAGATTGGAAATGCCCATAGCACGACTATAAAAGCAGTGCGACAATAGCATGCAGTACAAAAACAGTTGGCAGCAAATGAATGGGTACAAGGCTATAAATATGTGGATGCACACAGGTGTCAGTAGAATGAACAGGATGGTAGCGACCGGATAATGCTTTTGTACTGTACAACATTTAAACAAACTTCATGCGAAGCAACACATCAAGAAAGTTAACGGCATATGAGATCTGCAAATAACTACACAAAACATGGCTAAAGAAACACCGCGATCTAACGGGCCAGCGTACTAACCAAGCTGCGGCGGGGTGGACGGGGGCGGCAACTTGCATTCCAGCGGCGGCGAACGCGGGAGACGATGAATCGACCCTGTTTCAGTAGAAGCGGGCGTTAGTGAAGCAGATCTGGTTGGCTGGCAAGGTATTCGGTGAAGTTGATACAGCCGCTGCGGCGAGGTAGTCGGTGGCGAGGTCGGCGGTGAAGCAGATCCGTCGGTGGCGAGGTCGGCGGTGAAGCAGATCCGTCGGTGGCGAGGTCGGCGGTGAAGCAGATCCGTCGGTGACGAGGGCGGCGGGGGAGCGGATCAGGTGGGTGGACAGCCAACACGATCAAGGCTACGCTGTGGAGGAGTATGCCGGCGGCGAAGCAGATCTAGTACTGTAGAGAGTCAGAGCTTTGGCGTGTGAGAGTATTTTTGAGCTAATGGGGCGAATGGTTGGTGGGTGGGTGTGGGCCTGTGGGGAGGGTTCGGGATCTAGGCAAGATATTTCATTGTTACCGAATGAGCCCTCCATGGTCGGTGGGTTGTAGCTTCCGGACCAGGGTTAAAAGGGTAAAACTGGTCACGGGATTTTCGAATGGATGCGGCGGGATGATTTGGCGCGTGGCCGAAATTTTCAGTTTCAAGCTACAGTACGAGCAGAACGACAAAAATAATGTTCTTCCCCAGGGAGCTCTCATTTCTTCCTCTTCTCTTTCTCTCTCGAGTCTCTCCCACTCCCCCGGCTCCTCTCCCCCTTCTCTCCGGCGGCCTCGCCGGCCGGAGACGAGGCCGACTTCTCTCTGTATATTGTACACCCTCCGAACTAAATTAATTGATTCAACTTTCCTTAGACGTGTATGTATCTAGAGTAAAAACATGTGTGGATACATCCATATTTAGATAAGCAAAGTTGAGTCAGCTAATTTGGATCCGAGGGAGTTAGTGTTGTTGTAAGCTTAGATCCAGTGTTTCCCATGAGCAGAATGGCGCAATGGAGTCGGGGATCTCGTCATCGGCTTCAGATCTGGCCTATGGTGAATCTGGCGGATCTTGCCGGCCAAACCCCGATCTGGTGCCATCAATGTGATGGCGCTAACGGTGAGGCTTGCTTTGGTCAGTGCTTCAGATCTGGCCAATGGGGAAGTCAAGCTGCTAAAGTTCACAAGCTCGGGGCATACGACGGCGTCATCCGTCTTGCCCGTGCACATCTTGGACTTTCAGCGACCCTTCTCAGAGCCAATATGCCGTTGCTGAGGCCCTTCTTCTCCTTCGTCCTGGCGACTACCGGCGACACCGTCCCAAGTGGTGCGTCCCCGGCGACGGAGTTGCTGGAAAGGATGCGGAGCAGAGATCTGATGTGCGGTCGAGAAGGACTCGATTGATTTTCTTCTATATGTTTTGGGGTCCTTTTTGTAAAGTTGCAGGTTCTATTAGTTATTGTCTAGTACTTTTGGTCCTCTATGTAATTTTTTGGACTAGTTTCCATTGGCACTGATAAACTTGAATTTTGACAAGTTCACGAGGAAAAAAATTCCTTTGCACATATGGCCTATCATGTATAAACATTCTTGAGATTTAAACTATATGTAATGTGCCATGCATTAACCCTAAACCATATATATGTAACTAACCCTAGCTGATCAAACCCTACTTAATTAAAACAAATAACCCTAAACTATACGCATGCACTTTATGCGCAAAGGCGCGGGTGCCTCTAATAATGTGTGTGCGCACTCGATCGATGATCCCTAAACCTTATACAACCCTGAAACCCTAATCCCTAATCCCTAAACCCTAAACACCCTAAACACTAAACCCTAGACCCTAAACCCTAACCCTAACCCTAAACCCTAATTAAACCCTATATATAGGCCAACGACACTTAATTGTGCATCAAGCAGGCCAGGGGTGCCTCGCGGTCCTCTAATTAAATTAAATGTGCCATGCATTAACCCTAAACCATATATATGTAACTAACCATAGCTAATCAACCCTACTTAATGAAAACACATAACCCTAAACTATACTAGCTATAACCCGATCTAATAAAAACATGCTCTATATATAGCAGCTAGCTAGCAAACCGTAGATTAACACCAATTAATATATACATGGCCTATATCGATCATGTTGTATAACATATCCCTGAGATTCATTAATTAATTATATAATTATCGTGATAAATTAATTAACTTTAATTTTGACAAGTTCTCTCGAATGAAAACACATTTGATTAAGTTGCCTCATAATATATATATATAATTAGTGTGCATGCATGGCCTACCATGCATTCGTGCATATATTTTAATGTATATTTGAACATATTCTTGGGGATTTCAATCTCTCTCTCTCGATCATCTATATATCGTTGGTGGCCAAAAAACACACATATATATATATGCATGCAATTTATGCGTAAAGGCGCGGGTGCCTCTAATAATGTGTGTGCGCACTCGATCGATGATCCCTAAACCTTAAACAACCCTAAAACCCCTAAATCCCTAATCCCTAAACCCTAAACACCCTAAACACTAAACCCTAAACCCTAGACCCTAAACGTACCCTAACCCTAACCCTAACCCTAACCCTAAACCCTAGCTAATCCTAAACCCCAATTAAACCCTATGTATAGGCCAACGACACTTAATTGTGCATCGATCGAGCGGGTCATGGGTGCCTCGCGATCCTCTAATAAAATTAAATGTGCCATGCATTAACCATAAACCATATATATGTAACTAACCCTAGCTAATCAACCCTACTTAATTAAAACACATAACCCTAAACTATACTAGATATAACCCGATCTAATAAAAACATGCTCTATATATAGCAGCTAGCTAGCAAACCGTAGATTAACACCAATTAAAATATACATGGCCTATATCGATCATGTTGTATAACATATCCCTGAGATTCATTAATTAATTATATAATTATCGTGATAAATTAATTAACTTGAACTTTGACAAGTTCTCTCGAATGAAAACACATTTGATTAAGTTGCCTCATAATATATATATAATTAGTGTGCATGCATGGCCTACAATGCATTCGTGCATATATTTTAATGTATATTTGAACATATTCTTGGGGATTTCAATCTCTCTCTCTCGATCATCTATATATCGTTGGTGGCCCAAAAAACACACATATATATGCATGCAATTTATGCGTAAAGGCGCGGGTGCCTCTAATAATGTGTGTGCGCACTCGATCGATGATCCCTAAACCTTAAACAACCCTAAAACCTTAAATCCCTAATCCCTAAACCCTAAACACCCTAAACACTAAACCCTAAACCCTAGACCCTAAACGTACCCTAACCCTAACCCTAACCCTAACCCTAAACCCTAGCTAATCCTAAACCCCAATTAAACCCTCTGTATAGGCCAACGACACTTAATTGTGCATCGATCGAGCGGGTCATGGGTGCCTCGTGATCCTCTAATAAAATTAAATGTGCCATGCATTAACCCTAAACCATATATATGTAACTAACCCTAGCTAATCAACCCTACTTAATTAAAACACATAACCCTAAACTATACTAGCTAGCTATAACCCGATCTAATAAAAACATGCTCTATATATAGCAGCTAGCTAGCAAACCGTAGATTAACACCAATTAAAATATACATGGCCTATATCGATCATGTTGTATAACATATCCCTGAGAATCATTAATTAATTATATAATTATCGTGATAAATTAATTAACTTGAACTTTGACAAGTTCTCTCGAATGAAAACACATTTGATTAAGTTGCCTCATAATATATATATAATTAGTGTGCATGCATGGCCTACAATGCATTCGTGCATATATTTTAATGTATATTTGAACATATTCTTGGGGATTTCAATCTCTCTCTCTCGATCACACATATATACGCATGCACTTGATGCGTAAAGGCGCGGGTGCCTCTAATAATGTGTGTGCGCACTCGATCGATGATCCCTAAACCTTAAACAACCCTAAAACCCTAATCCCTAATCCCCTAAACCCTAAACACCCTAAACACACTAAACCCTAGACCCTAAACACCCTAAACACTAAACCCTAAACCCTAGACCCTAAACACCGTAAACCCTAAACCCTAAACCCTAAACCCTAAACCCTAAACCCTAAACCCTAAACCCTAAAACCCTAAACCCTAAACCCTAAACCCTAAACCCTATAAACACCCTAAACACTAATTAAACCCTAAACCCTAGACCCTAAACACTAAACCCTAAACCCTAGACCCTAAACACCGTAAACACTAAACCCTAAACCCTAAACACCCTAAACACTAATTAAACCCTAAACCATAGACCCTAAACACTAGACCCTAAACCCTAGACCCTAAACACCCTAAACACTAAACCCTAGACCCTCTAAACACCGTAAACACTAAACCCTAAACCCTAGACCCTAGCTAAACACCCAAAACACTAAACCCTAAACCCAGCTAGCTAACCCTAAACCCTAATTAAACCCTATATATATAGGCCAACGACACTTAATTGTGCATCAAGCAGGCCAGGGGTGCCTCGCGGTCCTCTAGTTAAATTAAATGTGACATGCATTAACCCTAAACGTACCCTAACCCTAACCCTAAACCCTAGCTAATCCTAAACCCCAATTAAACCCTATGTATAGGCCAACGACACTTAATTGTGCATCGATCGAGCGGGTCATGGGTGCCTCGCGATCCTCTAATAAAATTAAATGTGCCATGCATTAACCCTAAACCATATATATGTAACTAACCCTAGCTAA
Source organism: Lolium multiflorum (assembly GCA_030979885.1). Classification (NCBI taxonomy): domain Eukaryota; kingdom Viridiplantae; phylum Streptophyta; class Magnoliopsida; order Poales; family Poaceae; genus Lolium; species Lolium multiflorum. The sequence goes on along the minus strand of CM061750.1, from coordinate 239,468,179 downwards.
TCAACCCTACTTAATTAAAACACATAACCCTAAACTATACTAGATATAACCCGATCTAATAAAAACATGCTCTATATATAGCAGCTAGCTAGCAAACCGTAGATTAACACCAATTAAAATATACATGGCCTATATCGATCATGTTGTATAACATATCCCTGAGAATCATTAATTAATTATATAATTATCGTGATAAATTAATTAACTTGAACTTTGACAAGTTCTCTCGAATGAAAACACATTTGATTAAGTTGCCTCATAATATATATATAATTAGTGTGCATGCATGGCCTACAATGCATTCGTGCATATATTTTAATGTATATTTGAACATATTCTTGGGGATTTCAATCTCTCTCTCTCTCGATCATCTATATATCGTTGGTGGCCCAAAAAACACACATATATATGCATGCAATTTATGCGTAAAGGCGCGGGTGCCTCTAATAATGTGTGTGCGCACTCGATCGATGATCCCTAAACCTTAAACAACCCTAAAACCTTAAATCCCTAATCCCTAAACCCTAAACACCCTAAACACTAAACCCTAAACCCTAGACCCTAAACGTACCCTAACCCTAACCCTAACCCTAACCCTAAACCCTAGCTAATCCTAAACCCCAATTAAACCCTATGTATAGGCCAACGACACTTAATTGTGCATCGATCGAGCGGGTCATGGGTGCCTCGTGATCCTCTAATAAAATTAAATGTGCCATGCATTAACCCTAAACCATATATATGTAACTAACCCTAGCTAATCAACCCTACTTAATTAAAACACATAACCCTAAACTATACTAGCTAGCTATAACCCGATCTAATAAAAACATGCTCTATATATAGCAGCTAGCTAGCAAACCGTAGATTAACACCAATTAAAATATACATGGCCTATATCGATCATGTTGTATAACATATCCCTGAGAATCATTAATTAATTATATAATTATCGTGATAAATTAATTAACTTGAACTTTGACAAGTTCTCTCGAATGAAAACACATTTGATTAAGTTGCCTCATAATATATATATAATTAGTGTGCATATGCATGGCCTACAATGCATTCGTGCATATATTTTAATGTATATTTGAACATATTCTTGGGGATTTCAATCTCTCTCTCTCTCTCGATCATCTATATATCGTTGGTGGCCCAAAAAACACACATATATACGCATGCACTTGATGCGTAAAGGCGCGGGTGCCTCTAATAATGTGTGTGCGCACTCGATCGATGATCCCTAAACCTTAAACAACCCTAAAACCCTAATCCCTAATCCCCTAAACCCTAAACACCCTAAACACACTAAACCCTAGACCCTAAACACCCTAAACACTAAACCCTAAACCCTAGACCCTAAACACCGTAAACCCTAAACCCTAAACCCTAAACCCTAAACCCTAAACCCTAAACCCTAAAACCCTAAACCCTAAACCCTAAACCCTAAACCCTATAAACACCCTAAACACTAATTAAACCCTAAACCCTAGACCCTAAACACTAAACCCTAAACCCTAGACCCTAAACACCGTAAACACTAAACCCTAAACCCTAAACACCCTAAACACTAATTAAACCCTAAACCATAGACCCTAAACACTAGACCCTAAACCCTAGACCCTAAACACCCTAAACACTAAACCCTAGACCCTCTAAACACAGTAAACACTAAACCCTAAACCCTAGACCCTAGCTAAACACCCAAAACACTAAACCCTAAACCCAGCTAGCTAACCCTAAACCCTAATTAAACCCTATATATATAGGCCAACGACACTTAATTGTGCATCAAGCAGGCCAGGGGTGCCTCGCGGTCCTCTAGTTAAATTAAATGTGACATGCATTAACCCTAAACCATATATATATAACTAACCCCTAGCTAATCAAACCCTAGTTAATTAAAACACATAACCCTAAACTATACTAGCTATAACCCGATCTAATAAAAACATGCTCTATATATAGCATGCAGCTAGCTAGCAAAAACGGTAGATTAAAACCAATTAATATATACATGGCCTATATATCGATCATATGTTGTATAACATCTCCCTGAGATTCATTAATTAATTATATAATTATCGATGATAAATTAATTAACTTGAATTTTGACAAGTTCTCTCGAATGAAAACACATTTGATTAAGTTTCCTCATAATATATATATAATTAGTGTGCATGCATGGCCTACCATGCATGCATTAATTCGTGCATATATTTTAATATATATTTGAACATATTCTTGGGGGATTTCAATCTCTCTCTCTCGATCATCTATATGTCGTTGGTGGCCAAAAAACACACACATATACGCATGCACTTTATGCGCAAAGGCGCGTGTGCCTCTAATAATGTGTGTGTGCGCACTCGATCGATGATCCCTAAACCTTAAACCCTAAATAAACCCTAATCCCTAATCCCTAAACCCTAAACACCATAAACATTAAACCCTAAACCCTAACCTCCTAACCCTAAACCCTAAACCCTAATTAAACCCTATATATATAGGCCAATGACACTTAATTATGCATCAAGCAGGCCAGGGGTGCCTCGCGGTCCTCTAATTAAATTAAATGTGCCATGCATATATATGTGTTTAATTTGGGGATTTCAATCGCTCTCTCGTATGTAGCTCTCTCTACCTCTATCTCTCTCTCTCTCTCTCTCTCTCTCTCTCTCTTGGTGGCCAACAACACACACATGCACTTTGTGCGCAAAGGCATGCGCCTCTAATAATGTGTGCGCAGTCGATCGATCTAGTTTTGATTAATCATAGCACACAAATAAAGAAGTTGTATTTGAATCCACACAACCTAATCTAAAACACATAACCCCTAACATGGCCTAATTAATTAACCCTTCTCGATCTCTACCTAATTAGTGGAAATTGCACAAAATCAAAAGGGGTCCCTCACTAATTATGCATATCTGCTAGATTGTGATAAACTTTTGCCACATATATATTTGGTGGATGGGTGCATCTTGGCATGTAAACAATTAGTGTTTGCAAATGGCGTTGTCAAAATTTATGTACAAATGATTTCTTTCCATCCAAAGTGCATAAAATGGGAGTTTTAATGAAGAAAGTACAAATAAAACAGCTCAACATGCTTCCACACCCCGATTTTCACACGAAGTAGAGCATATTTAAAGGATAATTCCAGAGTTTTACTATTTTTCAAGCAACTTTGCTAATTTTCCCCCACTCACATGACTTTATGTCGATTTAACGAAAATATGGCGAATTTAAACTACATGGGCGGGATAGTTTGAATTGTGCGCGCGGCAAAGGGAACCGCCTATTCCTCAACCTTGTGCACGGCAAATTACACACGCAACTCCATTAAACGCCACCTACCGACCTTAATTATCACCCCGGCGGCCCGGCCGCATGACCCCCCACCCACCCGTACACAACTTATCCCCGTCCGTGCGAAGAGCTTCCCCTCCCCGTCCCGTCCGTGCGAAGAAGAAGCTTCCCCTCCCCGTCGTTCTTCTCGAGACGCACCGGCGGTCAAGTTGATCCACGGTAGGGCTGCTATCTCTAGCTCAATCATGTATCGGGCAAGACAGCCTAACGATTTATATTTTCTTGATGCTGCTAAAAAAATTCGTCAGTATGCTCGAACTAATTGGCACTTTATAGTTTTCCGCTCGATTTGTCATCGATCAATTTGTTCATTTGCGTGGGCATATAGAGTCAGTTCTGCACTCGATCCGTTAATTTGCTGAAATGCCATGGCAGAGTTTTGTACACGATCTGTTTGCTAAAATGTCGATGGGCATTTTTTGTTTTGTACTCGACATGATTGCTGAAATGCATAATCATGTAGTATAGTTTTGTACTCGATGGATATACATTTCCTACTTCGCCTTAAATTAATCACCAACCACTGTATCTCATAATTAAACAGATGGACAGAACTTGGAAACTGCATGGACACTTATGTTCCCCTTCATATATAAATGGTGTTCAACCCTTTATGGGGTTTATTAGAGCTCATGATGGTCACAACCTGGACGTGTATTGCCCGCGCTGCACATGTATGAATGGTGAGAAGAGGCCTCACCCTGTAGTGGCAGATCATTTACACATTTTTGGGATGGACCGCACATATGTTAGGCGGGTTTAGCATGGTGAACCATATAATGATCCTTTAGCAGGAGAAGCAGATCTTGCTCACACTGTATGTGTGCTGGCATATGTAGTTAATTATTTATATTGATGCTGCCGCTGTTTCAATCAATAGTTTGCATTGCTGTGCAAGGTTCTGTACTCAAATTTAACTTGTTGCAGATGGATGGACGGGAAGGAGAGAAAAAGCGCTTGCTTCAGGAAACGGGTTTCAGCTCTGGGACATGTGCTGTGCCAGATGAGAAGGTAAATATGTAAAACGGCATTTGTTCAGGTTGCATCCCTTAGATGTTTGTCTAATCGGTTGATGTACTAATTGCAGAAGCATAGAGTTAAAGAGGTCTCTCAGTTTGATGGGAGATTTGAAGATGAATCTCAGTTTGATGCACCTGTGGATGGTACTGATGACGAGCCTTTCATAGACGAAGGTCCTGCACCTGAGATTATCCAGCCTACAGAAGGAGGCCGTGGACCGAGTACACAGCTTTGCGTTGAAGTGGATGCACGCCCGGAGATCATCACGGGCGTCCGGGTAGTCTCAAGACCACCCAGCCCTGATGCACCTGTGGATGGTACTGATGACGAGCCTCTCATAGACGAAGGTCCTGCACCTGAGATTATCCAGCCTACAGAAGGAGGCCGTGGACCGAGTACACAGCTTTGCGTTGAAGAGGATGCACACCCGGAGATCATCAGGGGCGTCCCGGTAGTCTCAGGACCACCCAGCCCTGATGCAAAATGTTGAGCTACTTTATGATTCGTACTCTTATGTTCTGGTGCTGTAGTATGTTATGATTTGTACGCCTTTGGCGCTAGATTAAGCATTCAGTGGATGATCGCGTTGCAAAATTCGACACCCACACAATCAGTTCATCGTATGAGTAGTAGCACAATTACTTCTACAGCGATTCCTGCCAGCGCATTAGTTGGTAGCATGAAACACTTTCAGGTACTCCCCTCTGATTCATATTAATTGACTCAATTCTGTCTAGATATGGATGTATCTAGATGCATTTGTTAACTAGACTAACAAACTTGAGTCAGTTAATATGAATCCGTGTAAACCGCCCAAGTCCTCGAGCAGCTAGTTTATTGACTCTGGACTCCAAGCCTCTCGCGGCAAGCCATCGACGAAGCTTTGACCAGATCTTGGCCCGCAATTTTTTGTGTGTGGCGAATAGCAAAGCTTTGACCAGTTCCTCTCGGGATACAGCACGCCGGTGAGCTTGCACGGTTGCCATGAGCACTTTCCGGCGGAACTTCCTCTTCAGCGCCCTCAAGCCGCTGCTGCGAGACAGCACGCAGTGCCTCGAGGTGGACGGAATTCTGGATCTCAGGGCGGGTGGTCCGCATCGTCCGGGAACGATCTCCAGCGGGTTAACGAGGACATGCATGGCGGCCAGGGGATTTGTTTTTTGTTTTTTTTTTGGTTTGAGCTTGGGATTTGGGGTTTTTTCGGATAGGGGAGGAGGAACCGAGGAAGAGGAAGGAACAGCCGCGTGCTTGGCGCGTGGCGGTGTGCTTGAATTTCGAATTTTTGTGAAATGTTTCATTTCCCCGCTACAATTCGGGGGTTTCTTGACGCGCCAATGCGTCCCGCCGGGCAGCTTCAAGTAAATTTGGGGTGCCACACTATGGGCCCTAGTTTCAGTGAGACATGTAATGACTAGTCACATCAGTAAGTTCACTGTGTAATAAAATATGTTACCCCTCCCCTTTATGTAGCACCCCTTCTCTCCCGATCGAGTGCCGATTGCCGACGGATGCAAGCCGCTAGCTCGATCCCCTCCTTTCGCCTCCACCGTCCAGGCATCCAGCTTGGAGGGGCAAGCTGCATCTAGCCCAAGCGGATTAGGTAGGACTAGTAATGTTCTCTCCTTTCTCGAGATCGGTTCTTTTTTCCTCTCCTCGATATCTTGCGCATCTCTTTCCTATTCTGGGCAAAGGGGTGTCTTTCTGGTCACCCTCGAGCTGGGAGTGATTGATGGGGGTGGGGGGCGGGGGCTACCTTTGCTTGGATTGGGGTGTTCTTCCTTTATTTGTCGACATTTGCAACCTTTGTAGTTTCTGCTGATCCTCACTGTATCTTTTGTCAGCTTGTACAGGAAAGGCAAGACCTCGGCGGTGGGGGCAATGGAGCGTAAGGCCACCACGCATGTGGGCAGTTGGCTGAGCCTGAGCTGCGTCCCCAGCCCCGCGAAGCAGGTACTCCGTTTGCTTATCCACTCTTTACCTTTTAAGTGTCTCTCTGGTCTCTGCATCCTCAATCTGTTCCTGTTCTGGAATATGCTTAAAGTAGCACATGTCTTCAGCTGTTTGTGCGTAAAGCCTCTGTGACACCATGCTCTATATTCTCTGTATCAGGTTGGTACCTCCAGGTTCCGTGCTGAGGCTATGGGGAACGAGAATAGCGCCCCACCTGCTGCAGGAGCATGGCCCGATCTGCAGCACAAGAAGCGAAATGCCACTGCCGAGCTGGGCAGGGACCGCCCAGGGGTAATTTTTTTAACCAACTTACCATGATGTAGTCTGAATCTGATACTCCCTCAGATCCAAATTAATTGACTCAACTATCTGTAGATACGGATGTATCTAGATGTGTTTTAGCTCTAGATACTACTGCCTCCATCCCAAAGCTTTGGGCTTATATTATTTTTAGAAAGTCAAACTATACCATGTTTGACTAAGCTTTTACCAAAAATCAGTAACATGCAAAATACAAAATTAATATCATTAAATAGATAATAAAATATATTTTCCTACGGTATCTACACAGTATTATATTTGTTGATAGAATGTTCTAAAATTTTGGTCAAACTTTGCTTGTTTTGATTTCTCAAAAATAAATAAGGCTTAAGCTTTTGGATGGTGGTAGTACATTCATATCTAGACAAAGCTGAGTTAACTAGTTTTTTTGTCTGTCCATAGCTAGTGTTCACGCTGCAAAAGGCTAAGAGCATCCACTATATGCATCAGTCTATCTCATACAGTAATTCAATATCACTGCTGAGGTCTGCCTTTTGTTTTGCTATTCATATGCAGACTGAAACTTTAGGGCCTTTACTCAAAAGGAAGATCAAAACTGCGGCTGATCAGGCTGCCAGTATGTTGATGCCGCCCCCATCTTCTAAATGCCTCTACAAGCACAAGGCCACGCACCAGCTGGGTGGTGATCTTTTAATGAATATGGTATATTTTCTTAATCCACAAAACATGCCTTGATTTTTCTCTGTTTATTGTCGGTTTTTTCTATGCTTGCCAAAAGTTTACAACAACAACAACAACAACCAAGCCTTTCAGTCCCAAACAAGTTGGGGTAGGCTAGAGTTGAAACCCATAAGATCTCGAAGCCAAAAGTTTAGAAACACCAAATTCGTTTGCTTACAATCATCATACAGTAATGTTCATCTACTCCAGTTCCCCTAACCCAACATAAAATGATGTTAATTTCGATTTTTAGATTAAAAGAGCACCATTAGGCGCTGTTAATTACGACTTTGAGATTAAAATGTCATTTGCAATTGTTAATTACAATTTTGAGACAATTGGTTAGTTTAACCTCGATCTCTTCTGCTCTCCATTTTTCCCAACCGAACAAAAATGTAACCATTCCATTCCTCTGAAATGGAACCATTCCATTCCATTCCACGCTGTTTCAGAACCGAACACACCCTTGCATTGTTGTGAACTGTTGTCCATACACGGCCATACCCTTCCACTTACATCTAGCACTATATGCATCAGTCTGTCTCAGAGTCATTCAATATCACTGCTGAGATCTGTTCCCATTCTTATGCAGGCTGAAACTGCTGCGCCTTTACTCAAGTGGATGCAAAATGGGGCTAATGAGGCTGCTGTGAGGACGATGGTGCCGGCACCATCTTCCGAAAACCTCTACAAGCACGAGGCCATGGGCCAGCTGGGTGGTGACCTTTTAATGAATCTGGTATATTTTCTTAATCCACATACATGATTTCATTATTATCTGTTTAATTACTGTTGGCTTTGTCTAATGCTTACCAAAAGTTCAGAAACACTGCGTTTGCTTACAATCATCATACACTAATTTTTCACTTTTCAGTCTGTCTCATCCAGTATATAAACTGTTGATTTCCATTGGCTTCTTTTGTAATCATTTGCATTGTTGTCAACTGTTCTCTATGCACAACCCTATTCTTCCACTTACACCCGCACTATTTGCATCAGTCTATCTCATAGATTTATTAAATATCAATGATGAGTTCTGTTGCTATTCATATGCAGGATGAAACTTCTGTTCCTCTACTCAAATGGATAAAAAATGATCCTGATGAGGCTGCTGTGAAGACGATGGTGCTGCCACCATCTTCTGAAAACCTCCTCAAGCACAAGGCCACGGGCCAGCTGGGTGGTACCCTTTTCAGTAAGCAGGTATATTTTCTTAATCCTCATACATGATTTGATTTTTGTCTGTTTATTGCCGGCTTTGTCTAATGCTTACCAATAGTTCAGAAACACACACACCTATTCTTCCACTTACATCCAGCACTATATGCATCAGTGTCTCATAGATTCATTTTATATATCACTGCTGATGTCTGTTGCTCTTCAATTTTTATATGCAGACTGAAACTGCTAAGCCTTCATTGGTCAAAAGGATTGCAACTGCTGCTGATGAGGCATCTGCAGAGGCTGCCACCAAGTTACTGTCAGCCCCACCTTCTGGATGCTTATATAAGCTCAAGTCCAAGGATCAGCCGGGCCGTAACCATCCAAGGGTTCGGGTATATTTTCTTAAGCCACATATACATGCCATGATTTATGTCTGATATTATCACCGGCTCTGTCTAATGCTTTTTGGAATTCGGAAACACCAAATTAGCATGCTTATATTCATCATACACTAATTTTTCACTGTTCAGTTTGTAACATAGTGTTATGCACTTGCTTGTCAACATTTGCATTGCTCTGAACTATGCACTTTACACAACCTAATTCTTCCACTTACGTTCAGCGCTACGCACCAGTAGTACCTCCCATGTTTCCTTCACCATCCCGATGCCGAGCTTGCGGGAATATGGCGGGCCCATGTACATACCCCGCATATAACACCTCCTATGGCTCTATCTACCTTTCTAGTAGCTCCTTCACAGAGTTACAGGTATGTATTCTCAGTGGTTTAGCATGAATTGGCATATAGTAAAGTCTTGTTTTTAGTCTTCCTGCTTCTTACATTTGTATCAATTTTCACATGCAGACTGTACCTTGTGAACTTCGTCCAATGATTAACCAGATGTGTCCGCATGAAGGATCTTTCACTATGCATGGCAATGGCAAATTGATGAACACCTACACGGTCTATGAGGTGTATGTCTACAAGACGCAGGCCATCACATATTTGTATGGACATGATTGGAGAAAGTTTGCTTTTGACTACGGTCTGAAGAAGGGCGACGAGCTGAGGATCAGAAACTCAAACGGGCAGATATACGTAACTGCTTACAGAGTTGGAGACACTTCCAAATATATAATATGTAACTTTTTTCTACTCATATCTTTTGATAACTGCATTCTGAGCAGTTGTTCTAAACCATTCCCTCTGTTCTAGCTTGCTGGGTTTAACATGATCAAAGCTGCAGATCCCCTGACGGAACAGGAGCGGATGTCACAAAGGGCAACCACACCAGCACCGGCACCGGCTTCCCACTCTCCTGCATCAGCACCGGTTCCTGTACCAGCTCCGTTTACTGCATCTACCCAGCAGTCCCCTACATCAGCATTGGTTCCTGTAGAGGCCCCATATACTACACATGCCCAGCAGGCTCCTGCATCAGCACTGGTTCCTCTAGCTGCACCGTTTACTGCACCTGCCCAACAGTCTCCTGCATCAGCACCGGTTCCTCTAGAGGCACCGTTTACTGCACCTGCCCAGCAGTCTCCTGCATCAGCACCAGCTCGTGTACCAGCCCAGGCTCATGCACCTGCCCCAGCCAGATCACCGAGGTCTCAGCTCATTGCTGTGGCCACCCGTGTGGTGACCAGGACGCATCTGAAGGCTATGTTCGTGAGTATATGACAGCATAACTGCTCTTATCTTGATGTCTTCTCTGCTCAAAGTCTCACATGGTTCAGTGCATTGGTGCCATTGACTAATTTTTGGTGGTATCTCTTGCTTTGAATCAGAAATTGCCTAAAAGTATCTCCAAGGATCTCAATGCTGGCCGAAGGGGCAAGATATCCCTCGTCATGGAGAGTGAAGGTCTCACCGTGGAGGGACGGTACTCTGTCAGTCCCACAGATGGCCGCTTGGCTGTTACTTCCAGGTGGAAAAAGTTCATTGACGGTGCCAAACTTCGCATTGGATCAAAGTTGAAGGTCAAGATCTTTCGATGCCGCTGTGACATGCTGGTCATAAAGTTCGCGGTTGTCTAGTTCTGTTGTCCCATGAGCCCTTAGCAAATGCATTTGTAGTTATACTTATATAAGGTTATCTTATCTGAACTGCTAATTAATTGTATGGGTGGTAAAACTCTGGCAAGCTTTTGCTCTTAGCAAGTATGTATGTATGATCAGCTATTATGATAACTAATGTTTGTGTTCATCTTAATTTGCATTTCCCTTTTAGAAAAAAACTTAATTTCTATTTTGGCTGACCTGTTAGAGAACTATCAGATTGAACCCACAACATGATTCATATAGATTCATTACACCGAGCCACATGTCTTGACCTTGCGATACACTACTTCCATTAATTAGTGCAAGAAGGCTTACCTGAGCTGCCTGAACCATGGCAGATTCGAATCCACCTTATCTATCTAGAAATACAACCTTTGCAGAAAGAGGATTTGCAGTATGGGGAGGCTGACATTGGGGACCCATGAGCCAGCAGCGTCGTCAACGTTTTAAAGGTGGCAGGAGATCGAAAGAAAAAATAAGCCAAAAATCAGTTGGTAAACAAATTCAAGAAAAGAAACATTTACCTTTCTGAGAGGATGACATGCGGGACCCATGAGGCAGCAGCATCCTCAACTATTTCAAGGCGGCAGGGGATCAAAATAAAAAAGGAAATAGCCAGAAATTAATTAGGGTCAAAAATAAATCCATCAAAGGAAACTTTTATTGTTCATAGAGGATGACATGTGGGACCGACTTGCCAGCTGCGTCGTCATCGTTTCAAAGGGGGCAGGGGATCAAAAGAAAAAGACAAATAGCCAGAAATTAGGGGAAAAAATAAATCCAACAAAGAAAACTTTTATTGTTCATAGAGGATGACATGCGGGACCCATGAGCCAGCAGCTTCCTCAACGTTTCAAAGTCGGCATGAGATTGAAAGAAAAAGTCAAGTGACATAATATCAGGAGCCAAAAATAATCCAAGAAAAGAAACTTTATTGTACATAGAGGATGACATGCGGGTCCCATTTTGTAGCAGCGGTCTCAACGTTCCAAGGCGGCACAGGACCGAAAGAAAAATGAAGTAGCCAGAAATCAGGGTGTGAAAAAAATCCAAGAAAAGAAAGATTTCAATTGGGCTGTATCTGGACATCTGGGCCTTCGAACTATACTGCTGGGCCTTTTGACTCGTACAATTTCAGCCCACTCCAAAACAGGAAAGGTCGGATTTTTCTCAAAAAAAAAACAGGAAAGTCCTATGCTTCGCAAAAACAAAAAACAAGGAGATTCAACATATAAGTTTGTTTATGTAGATATAAAGATTTAATTTATCCGTTTGCAATAGCTCAGAGCGAAATACAACGTTTATTGTCTGCAAAATAAAATATCACATGTTTCTTGTACGGGGAGGCTGACATCGGGGACCCATGAGCCAGCAGCGGAGTCAACGTTTCAAAGGCGGCAGGGGATCGAAAATAAAAAAAGCCAAAAATCAGTTGGTAAAAAAATACAAGAAAAGAAAACATTTATCGTTCTGAGAGGATGACATGCGGGACCCATGAGGCAGCAGCATCCTCAACGTTTCAAAGTCGGCATGAGATCGAAAGAAAAAGGCAAGTGACATAATATCAGGAGCCAAAAATAATCCAAGAAAAGAAACTTTATTGTACATAGAGGATGACATGCGGGTCCCATTTTGTAGCAGCGGTCTCAACGTTTCCAAGGCGGCACAGGACCAAAAGAAAAATGAGGCAGCAGCATTCTCAACAATTCCAAGGCGGCAGGGGATCAAAAGAAAAATAAAGGAAATAGCCAGAAATTAATTAGGGGTCAAAAATAAATCCACCAAAGGAAACTTTTATTGTTCATAGAGGATGACATGTGGGACCGACCTGCCAACAGCGTCCTCATCGTTTCAACGGGGGCAGGGGATCAAAAGAAAAAGGCAAATAGCCAGAAATTAGGGGTAAAAAATAACTCCAAGAAAGGAAACTTTTATTGTTCGTAGAGGATGACATGCGGGACCCATGAGCCAGCAGCTTACTCAACGTTTCAAAGGCGGCATGAGATCGAAAGAAAAAGGCAAGTGACCAAATATCAGGAGCCAAAAATAATCCAAGATTTATTGTACATAGAGGATGACATGTGGGTCCCATTTTGCAGCAGCGGTCTCAATGTTTGTAATGCGGCTTGAGATCAAAAGAAAAAGAAAGTAGCTAGTAATTAGGGGGTGAAAAAAATCCAAGAAAAGAAAGTTGATGGACATAGAGGATGACATGCGGGTCCCTTGAACCAACAGCTTACTCAACGTTTCAAAGGGGGCAGGGGATCAAAAGAAAAAGGCAAGCCAAAAATCAGAGGGTGAAAAAAAATCCAACAAAGGAAACTTTTATAGCACACAGAGGATGACATGCGGGTCCATGAGCCAGCAGGTACCTCAACGTTTCAAACGTGGCATGAGATCGAAAGAAAAAGTCAAGTTACCAAATATGAGGTGCCAAAAAAAACTCCAAGAAAAGAAAGTTGATTGCTCATAGAGGATGACATGCGGGTCCCATGAGCCAGCAGGTTCCTCAACGTTTCAAACGTGGCATGAGATCGAAAGAAAAAGGCAAGTGAAAAAATATGAGGAGCCAAAAATAATTCAAGAAAAGAAAGTTTTATAGTACATAGAGGATGACATGCGGGTCCCATTTAGCAGCAGCGGTATCACCGTTTGAGAGGCAGCAGGGGATCGAAAGAAAAAGTCAAGTGACCAAATATGAGGTGCCAAAAAAATAAAAAAAAATCCAAGAAAAGAAAGTTTTATAGTACATAGAGGATGACATGCGGGTCCCATTTAGCAGCAGCGGTATCACCGTTTGAGAGCCACAGGGATCGAAAGAAAAAGGCAAGTGACCAAATATGAGGTGCCAAAAAATCCAAGAAAAGAAAGTTTTATAGTACATAGAGGATGACATGCGGGTCCCATTTAGCAGCAGCGGTATCACCGTTTGAGAGGCGGCAGGGGATCAAAAGAAAAAGGTAAGTGACCAAATATGAGGTGCCAAAAATAATTCAAGAAAAGAAAGTTTTATAGTACATAGAGGATGACATGCGGGTCCCAGTTAGCAGCAGCGGTTTCACCGTTTGAGAGGCGGCAGGGGATCGAAAGAAAAAGGCAAGTGACCAAATTTGAGGTGCCAAAAAAACTCCAAGAAAAGAAAGTTGATTGCACATAGAGGATGACATGCGGGTCCCATTTAGCAGCAGCGGTCTCAACGTTTCCAAGGCGGCAAGGGATCAAAAGAAAAAGGAAGTAGCCAGAAATCAGGGGGTCAAAAAAATCCAAGAATAGAAAGAATTTTGGTTCATAGAGGATGACATGCGGGACCCATGATCCTGCATCGTAAACGGCTCGATCGGAGAACGTTGAACGAGATGGCGCGATGTAGAAAAAAAACAATGCCAGAGAGGCTGCCATCTGGGCCCTACATCCCTCGGCGGTGCGGATTTGCGTTGACTCGGCCGGCGAACCCGAGATTTCGAGATGCACCACGTCCCGGGCCACCATACGCCACGTTTTGGCCGCTTTCGTCGGGCTAGGTGGCCTCAAAAACGAGAAAAAAAAGTTTTGACATGCACCACGGAGGGACCAAAATCGTCGGCCATGGTACACCAGCAACCACGGCGCGACTTCAACTTCGTCGGCCATGGCAACTTTTCTTGTAGTGACAGCCTCCATCATGCTCCGTGAGTAGTTCCCCCATGGACTACGGGTTCTAGCAGTAGCTAGTTGGTACTCTCTCTCCCATGTACTTCAATACAATGATCTCATGAGCTGCCTTACATGATTGAGATCCATCTGATGTAATCGGTGTTGTGTTTGTTGGGATCCGATGAATTGTTACATTATGATCAGTCTATCTATAAAGTTTGTGAAGTTATTGTTGCTGCAATCTTGTTGTGTTTAATGCTTGTCACTAGTGCACGAGTGGCATGATCTTAGATTTAAGCTCTATAATTATTGCTTAGATTGTATCTACAAGTTGTTTGCACATGTCTATGTCCGGAACCCGAGGCCCCAGAGTGACAGCAACTGGGATAACTGGAGGGGATGGCTTAGATATGAGGATCACATGTTTTCACCAAGTGTTAATGCTTTGCTCCGGTGCTCTATTAAAAGGAGTACCTTAATTACCAGTAGTTTCCCTTGAGGCCCGGCTGCCACCGGCTGGTAGGACAAAAGATGTTATGCAAGTTTCTCATTGCGAGCACGTATGACTATATATGGAAAACATGCCTACATGATTAATAGACTTGATGTTCTGTCTTAATGCTATTTCAATCCTATCAATTGCCCAACTGTAATTTGTTCACCCAACACTTGTTATTGGAGAGTTACCACTAGTGTAGATAGCTGGGAACCCCGGTCCATCTTTCATCATCAAATACTCACTCGGTCCTATATGCCATTAGAAGTAGTATCAACTATTTTCTGGTGCCATTGCCTCTGTGTTACTGCTACTGCTGCTGTGTTACTGTTACTATTGCTCTCATATTACTGCTGCTTTCACATCACCCCTGTTACTAGTGCTTTTCCAGGTGCAGCTGAATTGACAACTCAGTTGTTAAGGCTTATAAGTATTCTTTGTCTCCCCTTGTGTCGAATCAATAAATTTGGGTTTTACTTCCCTCGAAGACTGTTGCGATCCCCTATACTTGTGGGTCATCAAGACTATTTTCTGGCGCCGTTGCCGGGGAGGCATAGCTCTACTCATAAGTTCACCTGGGGAGTACACTCTACCTCTCTCTCTGTTTTTATTTTATTTTGTTTTGCTTAGTTTACTTTTGTCTAGTTTATTTGTGCTTAGTTTATTTCTGTCTAGTATTATTTTGCTTAGTTTACTTTTGTCTAGTTTGTTTTTGTCTTGTTTTATTTTTCTTATATACCCGAAAATCCATAAAAATTTGAAAAACCGAAAAATTAAAAACTGTTGTTATGGGAGAACCCACAACCTATTTGGAGCTTATAGAATTATATATGAATTATAGAGAATCAAGAAAGGGTAAAGTCATGAGTGCCGTGTTAGAAAAATTGAATACAATTGCTAAAATCTTGCTTAAACGCCATGATATAAATTGTTGCTCTAAACAGGATACTAAACATCTTAAATTCCAATGTGGCTTTAGTAAAGAAGTTTTAATTGTGAACTATCATTGGAATAACTATATTCATCTTGGGTTCGAAGAAGTAGAACAATTTGTTTTATTTATGGGAGCTTCTGAAATAGAATCCTTCATGTCTAAAAATTATGAAACTTGTGTTGCTTGTAAGGACCTTAAAGATTATGTCTCTTCTATCCTTAATTTTTGCATAGAAAGCTACAGTAATAATCCTTATATCATTGATTATAAAGAGAGACTCATTAATGCACAAGAATGCACTCACAATTTGCAGGAACCTGTGGAAGAAGAAATTGATGAACCTGAAAGCTCATTGGATGAAAAAGAGGAGGAGAGTGATGAACAAAAGGAGGAAGAATGGATTAGCTACCCATGCCAACCTTCTAATGAGAGTAACTCTTTATCTCTTACACTATTTGATTGTCCTCCATGCTTACCAAAGGAGGATGAATGTTATGTTCCTGTGGATTCTCTTGAAATATTCCCTATGAGTAAAACTTGTGAGAATAATTATGCTACTGTTATCTATGATAATCCATGCTATTTTGATAAATCTTATGATAATGCTTTGTTTGTGCCTGATATCGAAATGCATGGTACTAAAGAGTTTTGCTTAGCAAATGTTTATGATAAAGCTCTAGATGATGGTCCTATGTTACTTGATAATATTAATTGTACTACTAATGAAAATGGGATTGGAGAGGTCTTGACTTTATCTAGGAGTCCCATATCTCTTGAGAATGATCAATCATCTTATTATAGATTTGTAAAAAAGTGTGTTTGAAAGTTTTGATCCCACTATTTTTGAGCTTGATAAAAATTATGTGTTTGTAGATCATGAAAAGCATGCTGTATGTGATAGTTATATTGTTGAGTTTGTTCATGATGCTACTGGAAATTATTATGAGAGAGGAAAATATGGTTGTAGAAATTTTCATGGTACTAAAACACCTCTCTACATGCTGAAAATTTTGAAGTTACTCGTGTTTTATCTTCCTATGCTTGTCACTTTGTTCTTCATGAATTTATTTGTGTACAAGATTCCTATGCATAGGAAGTGGGTTAGACTTAAATGTGTTTTGAATTTGCTTCTTGATGCTCCTTTTGCTTCATTTTCTATTTTCATGTGAGCATCATTACTTTCTGCGCCTAGCTGAAAGGCGTTAAAGAAAAGCGCTTATGGGAGACAACCCATTATTTTATTTCTGCAATTTTTGTTTTATATTTGAGTCAAGGTGCTTGTTACTACTGTAGCAATACCTTTGTATCTTTATTTTCTTGCATTGTTGTGCCAAGTAAAGTCTCTAATAGAAGGTTGATACTAGATTTGGATTTCTGCGCAGAAACAGATTTCTTATCGTCACGACGCGCTTTTCTCTGTAGAAGAATATAAAAATCTGCCAATTCATGTGCGTGATCCTCAGATATGTACGCAACTTTCATTAGTTTTGAGTTTTCTGATTTGAGCAACGGAAGTACCGTAAAAATTCGTGTTTACTGTTCTGTTTTGACAGATTCTGTCTCTGTTTTTTGCATTGTCTCTTGTGGACTTTAAGTAAGGCTTTCTAGACGTGGAGAGCTGTAGCTAATGTTTTATTGAGTTCTTGCAATGTGTCACTACAGGACTAAAGTGGATTAAAGTTTTTTGAGTACTAACCCCTCTAATGAAGTTTATGAGAAGTTTGGTGTGGCAGAAGTTTTCAAGGGTCAAGAGAGAAGGGTGATATAATGTGATCAAGAAGAGTGAAGAGCCTAAGCTTGGGGATGTCCCTGTGGGTCACCCAAGCATATTTCAAGAATACTCAAGCGTCTAAGCTTGGGGATGCCCAAGGCATCCCCTTCTTCATCAACTTATCAGGTTTCTTCTATTGAAACTATATTTTTATTCGGTCACATCATATGTGCTTTACTTGGAGCGTCTGTGTGCTTTTATTTTTGTTTGTGTTTGAATAAATTCGGATCCTAGCAATCCTTGTGTGGGAGAGAGACACGCTCCGCTTTTTCATTTGAACACTTGTGTTCTTAGTTGTGCTTTAATGTTCATGGCGAAGGCTGAAAAGCCGAAACAGAAAATGCTTCATGTGGTAAATGGTATATTATCTTGAATAATTTGATACTTGGCAATTGTTTTGAGCTCTCAAGTAGATCATGTTTAAGCTCTTGCATCATGTAGTTTAAACCTATTAGTGGAGAACTACCGTAGAGCTTGTTGAAATTTGGTTTGCATGATTGGTCTCTCTAAGGTCTAGATATTTTCTGG
This sequence comes from Lolium multiflorum, assembly GCA_030979885.1. Classification (NCBI taxonomy): domain Eukaryota; kingdom Viridiplantae; phylum Streptophyta; class Magnoliopsida; order Poales; family Poaceae; genus Lolium; species Lolium multiflorum. The sequence continues at coordinate 239,450,242 of CM061750.1, read as the reverse complement.
TAAAAGTGTTTGAGCAACAAGGAAGACAGTGTAGAGTCTTATAATGCTTGCAATATGTTCTTATGTAAGTTTTGTTGTACCGGTTCATACTTGTGTTTGCTTCAAACAACCTTGCTAGCCAAAGCCTTGTACTGAGAGGGAATGCTTCTCGTGCATCCAAAACCTTGAGCCAAAACCTATGCCATTTGTGTCCACCATATCTACCTACTATGTGGTATTTCCTGCCATTCCAAGTAAATACTTCATGTGCTACCTTTAAACAATTCAAAAGCTATTATCTCTTATTTGTGTCAATGTTTTATAGCTCATGAGGAAGTATGTGGTGTTTATCTTTCAACCTTGTCATTTACTTCTGACAGACTTTCACCAATGGACTAGTGGCACATCCGCTTATCCAATAATTTTGCAAAAAGAGCTGGCAACGGGGTTCCCAGCCCCAATTAATTAACTTTCATTAATAATTCTCTTCACATGTTTTGCCCTGATCTATCAGTAAGCAACTTAATTTTGCAAATAGACACTCCTCCATGGTATGTGAATGTTGGAAGGCACCCGAGGATTCGGTTAGCCATGGCTTGTGTAAGCAAAAGGTTGGGAGGAGTGTCATCAATAATGAAACTAAAATACATGTGTAAACAAAAGAGAAGAGGGATGATCTACCTTGCTGGTAGAGATAACGTCCTTCATGGGAGCCGCTCTTGAAAGTCTGGTTGATAAGGTAGTTAGAGTACCCGCTACCATTCGTTGACAACAACAAACACCTCTCAAAACTTTATTTTTATGCTCTCTATATGATTTCAAAACTTGAAAAGCTCTAGCACATGATTTAATCCCTGCTTCCCTCTGCGAAGGGCCTTTCTTTTACTTTATGTTGAGTCAGTTTACCTACTTCTTTCTATCTTAGAAGCAAACACTTGTGTCAACTGTGTGCATTGATTCTTACATGCTTACTTATTGCACTTATTATATTACTTTGTGTTGACAATTATCCATGAGATATGCATGTTGAAAGTTGAAAGCAATTGCTGAAACTTAAATCTTCCTTTGTGTTGCTTCAAAACCTCTTATTAAGAATCTATTGCTTTATGAGTTAACTCTTATGCAAGACTTTTTGATGCTTGTCTTGAAAGTACTATTCATGAAAAGTTTTTGCTATATGATTCAGTTGTTTAGTCATTATCTTTTTGTTAGCAAACTATAGATCATTGCCTTGAGTCACTTCATTCATCTCATATGCTTTACAATAGTATGATCAAGATTATGTTGGTAGCATGTCACTTCAGAAATTATTCTTTTTATCGTTTACCTACTCGAGGGCGAGTAGGAACTAAGCTTGGGGATGCTTGATACGTCTCCAACGTATCTATAATTTCTGATGTTCCATGCTAGTTTTATGACAATACCTACATGTTTTGCTCACACTTTATAATGTTTTTATGCATTTTCCGGAACTAACCTATTAACAAGATGCCGAAGTGCCAGTTCCTATTTTCTGCTGTTTTTGGTTCCAGAAAAGCTGTTCGGGCAATATTCTCGGAATTCGACGAAACAAAAGCCAAACCTCCTATTTTTCCGAGGGACACACGGAGCCAGAAGGGCAAGCCAGGGGGAGGCCCACGGCCTCCACCATATGGGGCGCGGCCAAGGAGGGGGCGCGCGCTATGGGGTGGGCCCCCCACACCCCTCGCGCCGCCCTTTCGCCTATATATTCCCTTCGACGCGAAAACCCTAGAAAAATGATCATATTCCAGAAAGACTCCAGAGCGCCGCGCCATCGCGAAACATAGTTTCGGGGGTCGAAGTTCTGTTTCGGCACCTGCCGGACGGGGATTGACCCAAGCCTTCTCCATCGACGCCACCGCCTCCATCATGCTCCGTGAGTAGTTCCCCCATGGACTACGGGTTCTAGCAGTAGCTAGTTGGTACTCTCTCTCCCATGTACTTCAATACAATGATCTCATGAGCTGCCTTACATGATTGAGATCCATCTGATGTAATCGGTGTTGTGTTTGTTGGGATCCGATGAATTGTTACATTATGATCAGTCTATCTATAAAGTTTGTGAAGTTATTGTTGCTGCAATCTTGTTGTGTTTAATGCTTGTCACTAGTGCACGAGTGGCATGATCTTAGATTTAAGCTCTATAATTATTGCTTAGATTGTATCTACAAGTTGTTTGCACATGTCTATGTCCGGAACCCGAGGCCCCAGAGTGACAGCAACTGGGATAACTGGAGGGGATGGCTTAGATATGAGGATCACATGTTTTCACCAAGTGTTAATGCTTTGCTCCGGTGCTCTATTAAAAGGAGTACCTTAATTACCAGTAGATTCCCTAGAGGCCCGGCTGCCACCGGCTGGTAGGACAAAAGATGTTATGCAAGTTTCTCATTGCGAGCACGTATGACTATATATGGAAAACATGCCTACATGATTAATAGACTTGATGTTCTGTCTTAATGCTATTTCAATCCTATCAATTGCCCAACTGTAATTTGTTCACCCAACACTTGTTATTGGAGAGTTACCACTAGTGTAGATAGCTGGGAACCCCGGTCCATCTTTCATCATCAAATACTCACTCGGTCCTATATGCCATTAGAAGTAGTATCAACTATTTTCTGGTGCCATTGCCTCCGTGTTACTGCTACTGCTGCTGTGTTACTGTTACTATTGCTCTCATATTACTGCTGCTTTCACATCACCCCTGTTACTAGTGCTTTTCCAGGTGCAGCTGAATTGACAACTCAGTTGTTAAGGCTTATAAGTATTCTTTGTCTCCCCTTGTGTCGAATCAATAAATTTGGGTTTTACTTCCCTCGAAGACTGTTGCGATCCCCCTACTTCAATAGGATTCCCAACCGCTTGTGCAGGAACAGAGACAAAATCAGAACGTACAGAAAATTTCGGCTTACGTAATTCCGTTAGGAATAGCGCTTCCCCCCGGCAACGGCGCCAGAAAATAGTCTTGATGACCCACAAGTATAGGGGGTGTATCGTAGTATCTTCGATAAGTAAGAATGTCGATCCCAACGAGGAGCAGAAGGTGTTGACAAGCAGTTTCGATGAAGGATTCACTGTAAATGCTCACAAACAAGTATTCAAGGGGTTTTGATATTGCAGATAAATAAAGTACAAGTAAATAAAATACGAGAGAAATAATTGCAGCGAGTGGCCCAATCCTTTTTAGCACAAAGGACAAGCCGGTTTGTTTACTTATAATGACCAAACGTTCCTGAGGACACATGGGGATTTTAGTCTAGTACTTTCGCTTCATGTGGTTTAATAATCTTCATTGTTTTGATAAGTGTTGTGTGGGTGAACCTATGCTAATGCACCGCCCTTCCTAGGACTAATACATACTTGTGATTATACCCCTTGCAAGCATCCGCAACTACAAGAAAGTAATTAAGATAAATCTAACCACAGCCTTAAACTCTGAGATCCTGCAATCCCTCCTGCATCGATATACTAACGGGGGCTTAGGTTTCTGTCACTCCGGCAACCCCGCAATTAGCAACCGAATACAAGATGCACTCCCCTAGGCCCATAAATGGTGAAGTGTCGTGTAGTCGACGTTCACACGACACCACTAGAAGAATGACACCACAACTTAAATATCATAACATTGAATATTACTCAACCATAATTCACTACTAGCATTTAGACTTCACCCATGTCCTCAAGAACTAAACGAACTACTCACGAGACATCATATGGAATACAATCAGAGGTGATATGATGATGAATAACAATCTGAACATAAACCTTGGTTCAATGGTTTCACTCAATAGCATCTACAACAAGTATAGAATAACACCGGGAGAGTTTCCCCTATCAAACAATCAAGATTTAACCCGAATTGCTACAGCGATGACGAGGTGCAGCGGTGGTGATGGCGGTGTAGATGGTGGAGATGATGATGATGATGATGGAGATGATGTCCCGCTCGATGACGATGGCGATGGCGTCGATTTCCCCCTCCGGGAGGGAATTTCCCCGGCGGATTCCTGCCCGCCGGAGAGCTCTTTTCTCTCTGGTGTTCTCCGCCCCGCAGAGGCGGCTGTAACCCTTCGTGAGGATCCCTCTGTGGCTTAGGTTTTCGGGACGAAGGAGTACGCGAAGAAAAGGAGGCGAAAAGGGTCGTGGGCCCCCCAGAGCATAGGGTGGCGCGGCCAGGGCCTGGGCCGCGCCGCCCTATGGTCTGGGCCCACAGTGGCCCCTCTCTTCTTCCCCTTCTGGCTACCTCCGTCATTTGGAAAAATAGGAATTTACGTGAAATTCCCTTCCACAGTTGATCTTCCGAAATATTGTGTTCTGACGGTGCTTTTTCCAGCAGAATCCTGGCTCCGGTGCTTGATCCTCCAATGATGATGAAACATGCAAAATAGATGAAATAACATAAGTATTGTGCCCCAATATGAAATATATCAATGAATAACAGCAAATTATGATACAAAATAGTGATGCAAATTGGACGTATCAACTCCCCCCAAGCTTAGACCTCGCTTGTCCCCAAGCGAAACTGAGCTCGATAAACAAGACCACATGTTTATGGAGTGAAGAGTCGATAAATAAAATACGGACAAGAAGCATCATATTCATTCACACAAGACATTCTAGTAAACAACTTCCTCATATAACTCATCTTGAAATAAGTAAAGAGAAATCACAAGTAAAGGTGCATAAGAAATCATAATTGGTGATGGCAAACTTTGTTCTTGGTCAGAGAACTACTAACGGATTGTACTTCTAAGCAAAGCTTTCATATTAGAATTTATAGCTGAGCCTTCATATTTAAGCATAACAATCTCTTCATAATCATTGATAACTTCAAAGTCATATTCATTCAGATAAAATTGGTACTAAACAAGAAAGTATAAAAGACATGATCAACTGAATCATAGCATAAATGATTGGTTCACAACAACTCAATTGCTTGCTTGAGATAGAGGGAAATAGGTTTACTGACTCAACATAAAAGTAAAAGACAGGCCCTTCGCAGAGGGAAGCAGGGATTAAATCATGTGCTAGAGCTTTTCAAGTTTTGAAATCATATAAAGAGCATAAAAGTAAGATTTTGAGCGGTGTTTGTTGTTGTCAACGAATGGTAGCGGGTACTCTAACCCCCTTGCCAAACGAACCTTCAAAGAGCGGCTCCCATGAGGGACGGTATCTCTACCAGCAAGGTAGATCATCCCCCTTCTCTTTTGTTTACACATGTATTTTAGTTTTATTATGGGTGACACTCCCCCCAACCTTGGCTTTCTCAATCCATGGCTAACCGAATCCTCGGGTGCCTTCCAACATTCACATACCATGGAGGAGTGTCTATTGCAAAATTAAGTTGCTTACTGATAAGTCAGAGCAAAACATGTGAAGAGAATTATTAATGAAAGTTATTAATTGGGGCTGGGAACCCCGTTGCCAGCTCTTATTGCAAAGTTATTGGATAAGCGGATGTGCCGCTAGTCCATTGGTGAAAGTCCGCCCAACAAGATTGAAAGATAAAACACCACATACTTCCTCATGAGCTATAAAACATTGACACAAATAAGGAGTAGTATAGTTTGAATAATTTAAAGGTAGCACATGAAGTATTTACTTGGAATGGCAGAAAATACCATGTAGTAGGTAGGTATGGTGGACACAAATGGCATAGGTTTGGTCTAAAGTTATGGATGTATGAGAAGCATTCCCTCTCGATACAGGTCTTTGGCTAGCAAGGTTTGATAGCAAGCATAAAGGTTGAGGGAAACAAACAAATATACATATGATAGAAACAATCATGCATCTTTCTCATAAGCACAAGCAATTTTAACTTAAGAATACTAAGCTCATAAGCATAGAGATAATAGAGTAATGTATCTAAGTGTATTTCTCTCTTCTATTAAACATCAAGATGTTGTTGCTATTGACCAATGCTAAGTTTGCCAAAACCAAATAGATTTACTTGATGCTCCCAAAGTGATATCAATACTCATGTCAAGAGTAATCATATAATGGAGATTGCAAACTAAAATAAGGTGTGCAAAAAGTAAATGATAAGACTTCTCATTAATATTCCATAACGATAACTCACACCAACGGATACATAGATAACTAACTAAGAGAGATACTTCCACATTGCATACTATTCCATATAATAACTTCCCTACTCATGATATGACACTACTTGATAGTAAAAGATAAAGGTGGTGATGTGATACCGCGGCACTCCCCCAAGCTTGGAACAAACCAAGGGGATGCCAATACCGATGATGAATTACTCCTTCGGTGATGGTGGTGATGAATTCCTGACAAGCTTCTCAATAAGCTCCTGGAGCTCGTCAATCCTGTATATGAGATTGCGAATCATCTCTGAATTGTGCTCGACGCGGTTAAGGAGTCTGTCCGACGGTGAGTCCCAACTCTTGGAGTTATTTCCCCACTCTTCAGCCTCAGGCTCCTTCTCTCCTGCAGTGTCAGAACGATTTATATCCCAATTACTTGGCAACACTACCTTGGGGGTCCTTTCAGTTTGACGATCGTAGATTAGATTGCGGTAAGGGTTGTAATGGCTCGGATAAGATGTCCTTGGAGCCAAGTAGTGACGTGGAACCGCTCCTCCGGTGGCGATTCGTGCACTCCTCTTGATGTTGGATGGACTTGATATCACGCCAATACTTGCGACGGTGGCTTGTTGGCGTTCCTGCGGAGCTTCCTCCACTTCTTCATCCTCTCTTGCATCTTCTTTCTTCAGCTCCGGGTCTTGAATATTTTCCTTCAAAGGTTCCTTGTCCTTGTTGTTGGAGACCATGGTGCTTCTAGATCAAAACAAATCTGGCAGAAAACAGCTCGAAACAAAACACGACGAGAAAACGATATTACGGACCTCCAGGGGTCCGGGGGATTATATAGCAAATATTTTTACGACAAAAGGAAGGTTCCAGGTCGAAAACGAGTCGGAAAGGGGCAACGAGGCGGCCAGACCATAGGTCGGCGCGGCCAGGGTGGGGCCCGCGCCGGCCTATGGTGGCACGCCCTCGCGCGTCTTTTCCACTCCGTTTCGATTCCGTAATTTTTCATATTTTCCAAAAACAGCAGAAATAATGTTCGGAAAGGTAAACGCGGACTTTTTATTACCTATACTGTTACCTATTCAAAGTCCAGTTCTGGCGGACTGTCAATTTGTCCTTTGATGAAGGCCTCCGGTGTTTCCACTTGAATAATATCAACATCAACATTATAAGAATCGCCCGAGATATAATGCTTGAGTCTTTGTCCATTCACCACTTGTGTGGCATTGCCTTGGAGAGAGCTAATTTTAATTGCTCCTGAACGATACACCTCCTCAACAACATATGGTCCTTCCCACTTCGAGAGTAATTTCCCTGCAAAGAATCTGAGACGAGACCGATACAATAGAACTTGATCTCCAACATTAAATTCTCTTTTGATGATCCTTCTATCATGCCATTTCTTAACTTTTTCTTTAAAGAGTTTAGCATTTTCATAAGCTTCACTTCTCCATTCATCTAGAGAACTTAATTGCAACAACCTCTTATTACCGGCTAATTTAGGATCTTTATTTAGTTCTCTAACAGCCCAATAAGCTTTGTGCTCTAGTTCTAGAGGTAAATGACAAGCTTTTCCATAAACCATTTTATAAGGTGACATTCCCATAGGATTTTTATAAGCAGTTCTATAAGCCCATAACGCTTCTTTCAATTTGCTAGGCCAATTCTTTCTAGATTTATTAACAGTTTTACCTAAGATAGCTTTAATCTCTCTATTTGATAATTCTACTTGACCGCTAGTTTGAGGGTGATAAGCAGAAGCAATTCTATGATTAATACCATACTTAGCAAGAGTTTTTCTAAAACCTCCATGAATAAAATGAGAACCTCCATCAGTCATAATATATCTAGGTACTCCAAATCTAGGAAATATAATATCTACAAGCATTTTTATAGAGGTCTCACCATCAGCACTTTTTGTAGGTATAGCTTCTACCCATTTAGTAACATAATCAACAGCGACAAGTATATGAGTGTTACCGTCTGAAGAAGGGAAAGGACCCATGAAGTCGAATCCCCAACAATCGAATGGTTCAATAACAAGAGTATAATTCATAGGCATCTCATTGCGTCTAGAGATATTACCAACTCTTTGACATTCATCACAAGATAAAATAAATTTCCTTGCATCTTTGAAGAGTGTTGGCCAATAAAAACCTGATTGTAGAACCTTCTGCGCGGTTCTATCTCCAGCGTGATGTCCTCCATAAACACTTCCATGACATTTATTCAATATCTCCTGTTGTTCATATTCAGGAACACATCTTCGCATAATACCATCTACTCCTTCTTTATATAAGTGTGGGTCATCCCAAAAATAATGCCTCAAGTCATAAAAGAATTTCCTCCGTTGCTGAGCTGAAAAGGTTGGAGGCAAATACTTCGAAACAATAAAGTTAGCATAATCTGCATACCAAGGGCTCTCTCGCGAGCTCACCTTTATTACAGCCAATTGTTCATTTGGAAAACTATCATTAACAGGAACAGGATCATAAGCAATATTTTCCAATCTAGACAAATTATCAGCAACAGGATTATCAGCACCTTTCCTATCTATAATATGTAAATCAAATTCTTGCAACAGAAGTACCCATCTAATAAGCCTTGGCTTAGCATCTTTCTTTGTCATAAGGTATCTAATTGCAGCATGATCAGTATGAATTGTAACTTTTGAATCAACAATATAAGGTCTAAACTTATCACAAGCAAAGACTACAGCTAACAATTCTTTTTCAGTTGTAGCATAATTTCTTTGAGCAGCATCAAGAGTCTTACTAGCATAATGAATAACATTTAACTTTTTATCTACCCGCTGTCCAAGAACAGCGCCTACAGCAAAATCACTAGCATCACACATAATTTCAAAAGGCAAATTCCAATCAGGAGGTTCAACTACAGGAGCAGTTGTTAAGGCTTTCTTTAAAGTTTCAAAAGCTTCCTTACAATCATCATCAAAAACAAAAGGTACATCTTTTTGAAGAAGATTAGTAAGAGGCTTTGAAATTTTAGAGAAATCTTTAATAAATCTCCTATAAAACCCAGCATGACCAAGAACACTACGAATACCTTTAACATCCCTCGGATAGGGCATCTTCTCAATTGCTTCAACTTTAGCTCTATCAACTTCAATACCTCTCTCGGAAATTTTATGTCCCAATACAATTCCTTCATTAACCATAAAGTGGCATTTCTCCCAATTAAGAACAAGGTTAGTTTCTTCACATCTCTGCAAAACTTTATCGAGGTTTCGCAGGCAATTATCAAAAGAATTCCCATAGACAGAAAAATCATCCATGAACACCTCTACAATACTTTCGCAAAAACCATGAAAAATAGCAGACATGCATCTTTGAAAAGTAGCAGGAGCATTACATAAACCAAAAGGCATACGCCTATAAGCATAAGTTCCATAAGGACAAGTAAACGTGGTTTTCTCTTGATCTTTAGCTTTAACAGCAATTTGTGAAAACCCAGAATAACCATCAAGAAAGCAAAAATGAGTATTTTTAGACAACCTCTCTAACATTTGATCAATAAAGGGTAAAGGGTAATGATCTTTCTTAGTAACTTTATTAACTTTTCGAAAATCAATGCACATTCTATAACCTACAACTATTCTTTGAGGAATAAGCTCATCATTATCATTAGGCACAACAGTCATTCCTCCTTTCTTAGGAACACAATGAACAGGACTAACCCATCTACTATCAGCAATAGGATATATAATACCAGCTTCAAGGAGTTTTAATACCTCGTTTCTTACCACTTCCTTCATCTTCGGAATTAGACGACGTTGATGTTCAACAACAGGCTTTGCATCTTCTTCCATATTAATAGCATGTTGGCAAATAGAAGGAGAAATCCCTTTCAAATCATCAAGAGTATAGCCAATAGCTCCTCGGTGTTTCTTCAATATTTCCAATAACCTTTCTTCCTCAATCTCTGAAAGCTTAGAACTAATAATAACAGGATATATTTTCTTATCATCAATATGAGCATATTTAAGATTATCAGGTAAAGGCTTTAGATCAAAAACAGGATCTTCCTTTGGTGGCGGTGTTGTACCCAAATCTTCCACCGGTAAATCATGCTTGAGAATAGGTTGGCGAAGAAAAATTTCCTCAAGCTCATCTCTTTCTTTCCTAAAAGCTTCACTTTCACTATTCTCCAAATGTTGCTGCAAAGGGTTATTAGGAACAAGAACAATAGATGCACACTGCTCCATTTTAAAATCATTACTAGGCAAGTCAGCTTTATAAGGAGTTTTGGTAAATTTAGAAAAGTTAAATTCATAAGGTTCACCAGCAAATCTAGTCAAAATTTTCTCTTTCTTACAATCTATAATAGCTCCACAAGTATTTAGAAAAGGTCTACCAAAAATGATAGGACAATGATCACTAGCAGCAGAACCAAGTACCAAAAAGTCAGCAGGATATTTAATCTTACCACATAGAACTTCCACATCTCGAACAATACCAATCGGAGAAATAGTTTCTCTATTAGCCAAATGAATAACCACATCAATATCTTCAAGTTCACAAGAACCAATTTCGTGCATAATCTCCGTGTAAAGTTCATAAGGAATAGCACTAACACTTGCACCAATATCACATAAACCATAATAGCAATGATCACCAATTCTAACAGATAGCATAGGAACACTAACTTGTTTGGATTTATTAGGATGTGAAACAATATTAGAAGCATCTTCACAGAAAATAATATGACCATCCTCCACATTTTCAGTCACAAGATCTTTAACTATAGCAACAGCAGGTTCAATTTTAATTTGTTCTTCAGGTTCTTTAGGTTTCTTTTCACTTTTATTAACCGCACTAGATATGACAGAGTACTCCTTCATTTTAGCAGGGAAAGGAGTTTTTTCAATATAAGCTTCAGGAATAACATTATCAACAGTTTCAACCACTACACATTTGTTTACAGATGAATCAATTTTATCTTTATACGGTTCATGATACTTATCAAAATTCTTCTTAGGCAGTTCATAATGAGAGGCAAAAGCTCTATAAAGATTTGCAACAACTTGGGAATCAAGACCATATGTAGCACTCATATTACGAAATTTATCAGTATCCATAAAAGCTTCAATGCATTTATAATCATAAATTATACCTGATTCTCTATCTTTATCATTCTCCCATCCTTCAGTATTTTCTTGGATCCGATCAAGAAGGTCCCTTTTAAACTCTTCTTTGTTGCGTGTAAATGATCCAGAACAAGAAGTATCCAGCAAGGTCTTGTCTTGAAAAGAAAGTCTTGCATAGAAATTATCAATAATAACATTACCAGGAAGCTCATGAATGGGGCATTTGAGCATTAAAGACTTCAATCTCCCCCAAGCTTGGGCAATACTTTCTCCATCATGAGGCCAAAAATTATATATGCGGTTCCGATCTTTGTGAATTTCACTTGGAGGATAAAATTTGGAATAAAATAAAGGCACAATGTCCTCCCAATCAATAGAATCACCATTCTTCAGCAATTTATACCAGTGCGCCGCTTTACCAGACAGCGATATAGTGAATAGTTTCTTTCTAACTTCATTCATAGAAATACCTGCACATTTGAATAACCCGCATAATTCATGCAAAAACAATAAATGATCACCAGGATGGACAGTTCCATCCCCTTCATAGCGGTTATCCATAACACGTTCAATAATTTTCATAGGTATTTTATATGGTACTACTTCCTCACCTGGCGCTTCATCCACTACCGTTGCAGTAGTAGTAGATTTCCCAAATAGAAATTGAAGAGAAGATCTCTCCATAATGATTTATAGCAGCAGGCAGAAATAAAATCAGCACAAACAGTAAAGGTTTTCCTTACCAATTCCACTTACCAATAGCGCTTCACTCCCCGGCAACGGCGCCAGAAAATAGTCTTGATGACCCACAAGTATAGGGGGTGTATCGTAGTATCTTCGATAAGTAAGAATGTCGATCCCAACGAGGAGCAGAAGGTGTTGACAGCAGTTTCGATGAAGGATTCACTGTAAATGCTCACAGACAAGTATTCAGGGGGTTTTGATATTGCAGATAAATAAAGTACAAGTAAATAAAATACGAGAGAAATAATTGCAGCGAGTGGCCCAATCCTTTTTAGCACAAAGGACAAGCCGGTTTGTTTACTTATAATGACCAAACGTTCCTGAGGACACATGGGGATTTTAGTCTAGTACTTTCGCTTCATGTGGTTTAATAATCTTCATTGTTTTGATAAGTGTTGTGTGGGTGAACCTATGCTAATGCACCGCCCTTCCTAGGACTAATACATACTTGTGATTATACCCCTTGCAAGCATCCGCAACTACAAGAAAGTAATTAAGATAAATCTAACCACAGCCTTAAACTCTGAGATCCTGCAATCCCTCCTGCATCGATATACTAACGGGGGCTTAGGTTTCTGTCACTCCGGCAACCCCGCAATTAGCAACCGAATACAAGATGCACTCCCCTAGGCCCATAAATGGTGAAGTGTCGTGTAGTCGACGTTCACACGACACCACTAGAAGAATGACACCACAACTTAAATATCATAACATTGAATATTACTCAACCATAATTCACTACTAGCATTTAGACTTCACCCATGTCCTCAAGAACTAAACGAACTACTCACGAGACATCATATGGAATACAATCAGAGGTGATATGATGATGAATAACAATCTGAACATAAACCTTGGTTCAATGGTTTCACTCAATAGCATCTACAACAAGTATAGAATAACACCGGGAGAGTTTCCCCTATCAAACAATCAAGATTTAACCCGAATTGCTACAGCGATGACGAGGTGCAGCGGTGGTGATGGCGGTGTAGATGGTGGAGATGATGATGATGATGATGGAGATGATGTCCCGCTCGATGACGATGGCGATGGCGTCGATTTCCCCCTCCGGGAGGGAATTTCCCCGGCGGATTCCTGCCCGCCGGAGAGCTCTTTTCTCTCTGGTGTTCTCCGCCCCGCAGAGGCGGCTGTAACCCTTCGTGAGGATCCCTCTGTGGCTTAGGTTTTCGGGACGAAGGAGTACGCGAAGAAAAGGAGGCGAAAAGGGTCGTGGGCCCCCCAGAGCATAGGGTGGCGCGGCCAGGGCCTGGGCCGCGCCGCCCTATGGTCTGGGCCCACAGTGGCCCCTCTCTTCTTCCCCTTCTGGCTACCTCCGTCATTTGGAAAAATAGGAATTTACGTGAAATTCCCTTCCACAGTTGATCTTCCGAAATATTGTGTTCTGACGGTGCTTTTTCCAGCAGAATCCTGGCTCCGGTGCTTGATCCTCCAATGATGATGAAACATGCAAAATAGATGAAATAACATAAGTATTGTGCCCCAATATGAAATATATCAATGAATAACAGCAAATTATGATACAAAATAGTGATGCAAATTGGACGTATCAAAGGGCGGCCTCAAGGGGCCCCAGGGTGCCCTCCCCACCTGGTGGCGCGGCAGAGGGGTGGGTCGCGCCCCCCTATGGTGTGGGGGGCCCTTGGCCCCCTCGGCCCTTCTCTGGCTCTGGGTCCGCCTCGGCAAAATATTGACTTCCGTCTTCGTGGGGTCCAATTCCGAGAATATTTCATGTGTAGAATTTGAAACCAAAAACAACAGAAAACGAACTGGCGCTTCGGCATCTTGTTAATAGGTTAGTCCCGGAAAATGCATAAAAATGATATAAAGTGTGAGCAAAACATGTAGGTATTGTCATAAAACTAGCATGGAACATAAGAAATTATAGATACGTTGAGACGTATCAAGCATCCCCAAGCTTAGTTCCTACTCGCCCTCGAGTAGGTAAACGATAAAAAGAATAATTTCTGAAGTGACATGCTACCAACATAATCTTGATCAATACTATTGTAAAGCATATGAGATGAATGAAGTGACTCAAAGCAATGGTCTATAGTTTGCTAACAAAAAGATAATGACTAAACAACTGAATCATATAGCAAAAACTTTTCATGAATAGTACTTTCAAGACAAGCATCAAAAAGTCTTGCATAAGAGTTAACTCATAAAGCAATAGATTCTTAATAAAAGGTTTTGAAGCAACACAAAGGAAGATTTAAGTTTCAGCAATTGCTTTCAACTTCAACATGCATATCTCATGGATAATTGTCAACACAAAGTAATATAATAAGTGCAATAAGCAAGCATGTAAGAATCAATGCACACAGTTGACACAAGTGTTTGCTTCTAAGATAGAAAGAAGTAGGTAAACTGACTCAACATAAAGTAAAAGAAAGGCCCTTCGCAGAGGGAAGCAGGGATTACTCATGTGCTAGAGCTTTTTATTTTGAAAGCATGGAAACAATTGTGTCAACGGTAGTAATAATTCATATGGGTTATGTATAAAACTTCCTATAAGTTGCAAGCCTCATGCATCGAATACTAATAGTGCCCGCACCTTGTCCTAATTAGCTCGGATTTCCATGGATTATCATCGCATTACATATGTTTCAACCAAGTGTCACAAAGGGGTACCTCTATGCCACCTGTACAAAGGTCCAAGGAGATAAATCGCATTTGATTTCTCGATTTTGATAGATCTCAACTTGAGGACATCCATACCGGGACAACATAGAAAACAGATAATGGACTCCTCTTTTATGCTTTAAGCATTCAACAACAGATAATATTCTCATAAGAGATTTGAGGATTAATGTCCAAGCTGAAACTTCCACCATGATACATGGCTTTGGTTGGCGGCCCAATGTTCTTCTCTAACAACATGCATACTCAAACCATTTCAACTCATGGTAAATCTCCCTTACTTCAGACAAGACGAACATGCATAGCAACTCACATGATATTCAACAAAGGTGTGACAGGTTGATGGCGTCCCCAGAAACATGGTTACCGCTCAACAAGCAACTTATAAGAACTAAGATACATAAGCGACATATTCATTACCACAATAGTTTTTTAGGCTACTTTCCCATGAGCTATGTATTGCAAAGACAAGGAATGAAATTTTAAAGGTAGCACGCAAGCAATTTACTTTGGAATGGCAGAAAAATACCACATAGTAGGTAGTTATGGTGGACACAAATGGCATAGGTTTTGGCTCAAGGTTTTGGATGCACGAGAAGCATTCCCTCTCAGTACAAGGCTTTGGCTAGCAAGGTTGTTTGAAGCAAACACAAGTATGAACCGGTACAACAAAACTTACACAAGAACATATTGCAAGCATTATAAGACTCTACATTGTCTTCCTTGTTGCTCAAACACTTTTACCAGAAAATATCTAGACCTTAGAGAGACCAATCATGCAAACCAAATTTCAACAAGCTCTACGGTAGTTCTCCACTAATAGATTTAAACTACATGATGCAAGAGCTTAAACATGATCTACTTGAGAGCTCAAAACAATTGCCAAGTATCAAATTATTCAAGACAATATACCAACTACCACATGAAGCATTTTCTGTTTCCAACCAAATAACAATCAATGCTGAGGCTTTCAGCTTTCGCCATGAATATTAAAGTAAAACGAAGAACACAAGTGTTCAAATGAAAAAGCGGAGCGTGTCTCTCTCCCACACAAGCATGTTAGGATCCAATTTATTCATAGAACTAAGATAACAAAACGAAAATAAAAGCACACAGACGCGCATTCACTGTCATCATGAAGCCAATCTCTCCGCGCATCATTTTTCTTCTGCATGAACTAAGACAACTTCAACTCTCTTTACTTTCATGTTATTTACTTTTAAGAATCTTCCACCGCACAATCTCAAACTCAACTTAAGTTCACTCTTTCACCTCTCATCAGCACCCACAGTCAATTAATTCACTCAATACTAGTGACACCTTGGGTGTGGTAGAACACCACAGATAAATGCTAGCGTGTAGAAGCTTCCTTGTGACGGTACAGCACACGTCCGTTGGGAACCCCAAGAGGAAGGTATGATGAGCACAGCAGCAAGTTTTCCCTTAGTAAGAAACCAAGGTTTATCGAACCAGTAGGAGATGAAGGCCACGTGAAGGTTGTTGGTGGAGGAGTGTAGTGCGGCGCAACACCAGTGATTCGGCGCCAACGTGGAACCTGCACAACACAATCAAAATACTTTGCCCCAACTTAACAGTGAGGTTGTCAATCTCACCGGCTTGCTGAAAACAAAGGATTAAACGTATGGTGTGGAGAATGATGTTTGTTTGCGAAGAACAACAAAGAACAGAGATTGCAGTAGATTGTATTTCAGATGTAAAAGAATGGACCGGGGTCCACAGTTCACTAGTGGTGTCTCTCCAATAAGATAAATAGCATGCTGGGTGAACAAATTACAGGTGGGCAATTGACAAATAAAGATTCAATACATATCATGATGATCACTATGAGATTTAATCAGGGCATTACGACAAAGAACATAGACCGCCATCCAGCATGCATCTATGCCTAAATAGTCCACCTTCAGGTTAGCATCCGCACCCCTTCCAGTATTAAGTTGCAAACAACAGACAATTGCATTAAGTATGGTGCGTAATGTAATCAACACAAATATCCTTAGACAAAGCATTGATGTTTTATCCCTAGTAGCAACAACACATCCACAACCTTAGAACTTTCTGTCACTGTCCCAGATCAATGGAGGCATGAACCCACTATCGAGCATAAATACTCCCTCTTGGAGTTACAAGTATCAACTTGGCCAGAGCCTCTACTAGCAACGGAGAGCATGCAAGAACATAAACAACACATATATGATAGATTGATAATCAACTTGACATAGTATTCCATATTCATCGGATCCCACCAAACACAACATGTAGCATTACAAATAGATGATCTTGATCATGTTAGGCAGCTCACAAGATCTAAACATGATAGCACAAGAGGAGAAGACAACCAACTAGCTACTGCTATGGACCCATAGTCCAAGGATGAACTACTCACGCATCAATCCGGAGGCGGGCATGGTGATGTAGAGCCCTCCGGTGATGATTCCCCTCTCCGGCAGGGTGCCGGAGGCGATCTCCTGAATCCCCCGAGATGGGATTGGCGGCGGCGGCGTCTCTGGAAGTATTTCCGTATCGTGGCTCTCGGTAATAGGGTTTTCGCGACGGAGAGTTTAAGTAGGCGGAAGGGCAGCGTTGGAGGGCACGGGGCCCACGACATAGGCGGCGCGGGCCCCATGCAGGCCGCGCCGCCCTATGGTGTCGGGCCCTCGTGGCCCCACTTCGTATGCTCTTCGGTCTTCTGGAAGCTCCGTGGAAAAATAAGACCCTGGGCGTTGATTTCGTCCAATTCCGAGAATATTTCCTTTGTAGGATTTCTGAAACCAAAAACAGCAGAAAACAGCAACTGGCGCTTCGGCATCTTGTTAATAGGTTAGTGCCGGAAAATGCATAATAATGATGTAAAGTATGTATAAAACATGTGAGTATTGTCATAAAAGTAGCATGGAACATAAGAAATTATAGATACGTTGGAGACGTATCAAGCATCCCCAAGCTTAGTTCCTACTCGCCCTCGAGTAGGTAAACGATAACAACAATAATTTCTGAAGTGACATGCTACCAACATAATCTTGATCAACATTATTGTAAAGCATATGAGATGAATGGAGTGATTCAAAGCAATAGATTGCTAACAAAAGATAATGACTAAACAACTGAATCATATAGCAAAACTTTTCATGAATAGTACTTTCAAGACAAGTATCAAAAAGACTTGCATAAGAGCTAACTCATAAAGCAATAGATTCAAAGTAGAAGGCATTGAAGCAACACAAAGGATGATTAAGTTTCAGCAATTGCTTTCAACTTGTAACATGTATATCTCATGGATAATTGTCAACATAAAGTAATATAACAAGTGCAATAAGTAAACATGTAAGAATCAATGCACACAGTTAACACAAGTGTTTGCTTCTAAGATAGAAAGAAGTAGGTAAACTGACTCAACATAAAGTAAAAGAATGGCCCTTCGCAGAGGGAAGCATGGATTACTATTTTTGTGCTAGAGCTTTTATTTTGAAAACATAGAAACAATTTTGTCAACGGTAGTAATAATTCATATGTGTTATGCATAATACTTCCTACAAGTTGCAAGCCTCATGCATCGAATACCAATAGTGCCCGCACCTTGTCCTAATTAGCTTGGATTTACATGGATTATCATTGCATAACATATGTTTCAACCAAGTGTCACAAAGGGGTACCTCTATGCCGCCTGTACAAAGGTCCAAGGAGATAAATCGCATTTGATTTCTCGTTTTTGAATAATCTCAACTTAGGACATCCATACCGGGACAACATAGAAAACAGATAATGGACTCCTCTTTAATGCATAAGCATTCAACAACAAATAATATTCTCATAAGAGATTGAGGATGAATGTCCAAACTGAAAACTTCCACCATGATACATGGCTTTGGTTAGCGGCCCAATGTTCTTCTCTAACATATGCATACTCAAACCATTTGATCATGATAAATCACCCTTACTTCAGACAAGACGAACATGCATAGCAACTCACATGATATTCAACAAAGGTGTCAAAAGAAAAGTTCTGATAGACAACGTCCCAAAATCGTCCACTAAGGGGTATTTTTCGTCGCCTATGGGCCTAACCCGACGATATGGGTTCTGTTGTCGAAACTGCGTCAGGCAAAGTCCTACGACGTTTTTTTCGGTCCGTCGCGTTTGGGCGCCCTTCCGCCACGGAAAATCGGACCGTTGCGCAAGTGTTTTCGGGAGCCCGTTGACTGCTGACGTCATGCAAACTGACACGTGGCAGACGCCGTTAACTGCCAGTTAACGGCGTTAACCGGCTGAAACCCCGTGGTAGATGGTAGGCCCACACGAGGCCTGCCACGTCTTAAGCGGGCCGGCCCATTAAGTTTGCGGGCCGGGCCAGCTGACTTAGTTTGACCGGTCAACTATATAGCTGGGCTGGTCCATTAGTTACGTGGGCCGGGCCTAACCTCTAAGGTTGACTGGTCAAAACTTTAATGGGCCGGCCCACTAAGCATGTGGGCCGGGCCGAATGCACTCGTTTGACCGGTCAACAGGCAGGCCGGCCCACAAGGCATGTGGGGCCCACTTTCCTGTTATCGGGTCGGCCCATTTACAAAGTGGGGTCCACCTTAAAGCAACTGGGCCGGCCCAAGAAATTAGTGGGCCGGCCCAATTAGCATGTGGGACCCACCACTATAAGAAAAGTTCTGATAGACAACGTCCCAAAATCGTCAACTAAGGGGCATTTTTCGTCGCCTATGGGCCTAACCCGACGATATGGGTTCCGTTGTCGAAACTGCGTCAGGCAAAGTCCAACGACGATTTTTTCGGTCCGTCGCGCTTGGGCGCCCTTCCGCCACGGAAAATCGGACCGTTGCGGAAGTGTTTTCGGGAGCCCGTTGACTGCTGACGTCATGCAAACTGACACGTGGCAGACGCCGTTAACTGCCAGTTAACGGCGTTAACCGGCTGAAACCCCGTGGTAGATGGTAGGCCCACACGAGGCCTGCCACGTCTTAAGCGGGCCGGGCCAGATGACATAGTTTGACCGGTCAACTATATAGCTGGGCTGGTCCATTAGTTAAGTGGGCCGGGCCTAACCTCTAAGGTTGACTGGTCAAAACTTAAATGGGCCGGCCCATTTAACATGTGGGGTCCACCTTACAGCAACTGGGCCGGCCCATTTAACATGTGGGGTCCACCTTAGCAACTGGGCCGGCCCAAAAGCAAGTGGGCCGGGCCAAAAACACAGGTGGGTCCCACTTTCTGTTAAAGGCGGCCCATTTAGTGTGTGGGGTCCAGTATAGCAAGTGGGGCCCCAATCTAGTGGCCGGGCCAAAACACAGTGGGTCCCACTTCCTGTTAAGGCGGCCCATTTAGTTTGTGGGGTCCACCATATAGCAAGTGGGCCGGCCCAACAAAATAGTGGGCCGGGCCAAAAACACAGGTGGGTCCCACTTTCCTGTTAAAGGGCCGGCCCATTTAGTGTGTGGGGCCCACCATATAGCAAGTGGGCTGGCCCACCAAGATAGTGGGCCGGGCCAAAAACACAGGTGGGTCCCACATTCCTGTTAATGGGCCGGCCCATTTGGTATGTGGGGTCCACCATATAGAAAGTGGGCCGGCCCAACAAGATAGTGGGCCGGGCCAAAACACAGGTGGGTCCCACCTTCCTATTAAAGGGCCGGCCCATTTGGTGTGTGGGGTCCACCATATAGAAAGTGGGCCGGCCCATTTGGTATGTGGGGTCCACCATATAGAAAAAGGGCCGGCCCATTTACCATGTGGGACCACCATAGAGCAAGTGGGCCGGCCCAATAAGCATGTGGAGCCCATTATCGTGTAACCGGGCCGGCCTACTAAAGAAGTGGGCCGGCCCAAAATGAAAGTGGGTCCCACACTACTGTAAGTGGGCCGGCCCAATCTGTTGTAGGGCCCTACTTGTTTGACTAGTCAACTTGCATTAAATTTCATGAGCCTAAAATCTGATTTCAATGATACACACAATTACATACACAAATAAAACAAATAGGAAAATTACAAGGCAATTAATGTGCCCAAATAAAAAAATTACATAGAATCATTGAGGACTTCTATTAGCATCATCAATAACACGTTGACATTTGGCAATCGCCTTGATTGAATCTTGTGTACTCTTTGTCAACATATCAGCTACAGATCTTAAAGCAGCAATACCATGTCTTTTATAAAGTACAGCCTTGAGATATTTACTGTCTGATGAAAGAAATGGTCTAGGTTGACGGCTATGAGAAGATGCATCAGAAGAAAGATCAGAACTTTTTGTGGGCCTCACTGGTAATGAAGATTGCTTCATCACAACTGCATTCTGATAATAATGCAAAAAGAGTTAAACGATGAACTATGCAAACATTTATTATGCAATGTAGATATAAGATAATAACAAGTTGCATAAATAAGACATGTATGGAACTTGTACTAAGCACAAACTTACATCATAATGTTGCACAGGGTCGCTACAGATCCTTTTTTGGCGACTATCTTCTAATGATGACTGCTTCATTAAAACTGCATTCTGGTAACATTGTAAACATAGTTACAACAATTAACTATTCAAACATGTATTACGCAATGTAGAGATCAGATAACAGCATGTAGCAGAAATAAGCACAAGATAAGATAAGATGCATGTACTAAGCACATACTGGCTCACTGCAGGTCCTTCTCTTGCGTGCACTAGTCGTGGTCAACATGCCTATCATTTTAGGTTCAGCCATCAAGTGAAATGCTAATCCTCCTGCTCCATTGTCCTTAATCTGTGTTTAGATATCACATTTAAGACCAAGTCAGCTGGTTTCAAATAACAAAAAACTTGAGCTGCCAAATGAATAAGCCAATAGTTACCAGATATCAGATTAAAACCAACTAGATGTTGCTTTGCATGAGATACGAATTTCAGACATTCAGATTTAGAGTAGGGTAATGCCAAGGTTTTACACATAAAGTAAACTGGCATTAAGAATGACCAAATGTCAGGTTCAAATCACCCTCGAAGTTTCTCCAAGACAAGCATATCAAATAGGCAGAAACATAGTAAAGCATGAATGGCATTGCTATGGCAGGGTTCCAAGTGTTAATCTCTTGCATAAGGAACAATGCATATAGGTTATAGATAATAACGGAAGTAAACTGCCAAAATTACCAACCACGAACTCAGATTCCAACCTTACCTAGCGTCCCCGCTGTTAATGTTGGATGTTCTAATAAGTGGTTCGCATGATCAATCCCAAGGAAAAATAACATTGACAAGTCAGTCTACGATAATACAAAGACCAGACATGCACGCAGCAATAACTATATAAGCTAAAGACGAGGTATAAGAGCAAGCAGATTGGAAATGCACATAGCATGATTATAAAAGCAGTGTGAGAATAGCAGACACGAGAAAACAGCTAGCGGTGAGCTAATGACGTGGTATAAGAACAAGCAGATTGGAAATGCCCATAGCACGACTATAAAAGCAGTGCGACAATAGCATGCAGTACAAAAACAGTTGGCAGCAAATGAATGGGTACAAGGCTATAAATATGTGGATGCACACAGGTGTCAGTAGAATGAACAGGATGGTAGCGACCGGATAATGCTTTTGTACTGTACAACATTTAAACAAACTTCATGCGAAGCAACACATCAAGAAAGTTAACGGCATATGAGATCTGCAAATAACTACACAAAACATGGCTAAAGAAACACCGCGATCTAACGGGCCAGCGTACTAACCAAGCTGCGGCGGGGTGGACGGGGGCGGCAACTTGCATTCCAGCGGCGGCGAACGCGGGAGACGATGAATCGACCCTGTTTCAGTAGAAGCGGGCGTTAGTGAAGCAGATCTGGTTGGCTGGCAAGGTATTCGGTGAAGTTGATACAGCCGCTGCGGCGAGGTAGTCGGTGGCGAGGTCGGCGGTGAAGCAGATCCGTCGGTGGCGAGGTCGGCGGTGAAGCAGATCCGTCGGTGGCGAGGTCGGCGGTGAAGCAGATCCGTCGGTGACGAGGGCGGCGGGGGAGCGGATCAGGTGGGTGGACAGCCAACACGATCAAGGCTACGCTGTGGAGGAGTATGCCGGCGGCGAAGCAGATCTAGTACTGTAGAGAGTCAGAGCTTTGGCGTGTGAGAGTATTTTTGAGCTAATGGGGCGAATGGTTGGTGGGTGGGTGTGGGCCTGTGGGGAGGGTTCGGGATCTAGGCAAGATATTTCATTGTTACCGAATGAGCCCTCCATGGTCGGTGGGTTGTAGCTTCCGGACCAGGGTTAAAAGGGTAAAACTGGTCACGGGATTTTCGAATGGATGCGGCGGGATGATTTGGCGCGTGGCCGAAATTTTCAGTTTCAAGCTACAGTACGAGCAGAACGACAAAAATAATGTTCTTCCCCAGGGAGCTCTCATTTCTTCCTCTTCTCTTTCTCTCTCGAGTCTCTCCCACTCCCCCGGCTCCTCTCCCCCTTCTCTCCGGCGGCCTCGCCGGCCGGAGACGAGGCCGACTTCTCTCTGTATATTGTACACCCTCCGAACTAAATTAATTGATTCAACTTTCCTTAGACGTGTATGTATCTAGAGTAAAAACATGTGTGGATACATCCATATTTAGATAAGCAAAGTTGAGTCAGCTAATTTGGATCCGAGGGAGTTAGTGTTGTTGTAAGCTTAGATCCAGTGTTTCCCATGAGCAGAATGGCGCAATGGAGTCGGGGATCTCGTCATCGGCTTCAGATCTGGCCTATGGTGAATCTGGCGGATCTTGCCGGCCAAACCCCGATCTGGTGCCATCAATGTGATGGCGCTAACGGTGAGGCTTGCTTTGGTCAGTGCTTCAGATCTGGCCAATGGGGAAGTCAAGCTGCTAAAGTTCACAAGCTCGGGGCATACGACGGCGTCATCCGTCTTGCCCGTGCACATCTTGGACTTTCAGCGACCCTTCTCAGAGCCAATATGCCGTTGCTGAGGCCCTTCTTCTCCTTCGTCCTGGCGACTACCGGCGACACCGTCCCAAGTGGTGCGTCCCCGGCGACGGAGTTGCTGGAAAGGATGCGGAGCAGAGATCTGATGTGCGGTCGAGAAGGACTCGATTGATTTTCTTCTATATGTTTTGGGGTCCTTTTTGTAAAGTTGCAGGTTCTATTAGTTATTGTCTAGTACTTTTGGTCCTCTATGTAATTTTTTGGACTAGTTTCCATTGGCACTGATAAACTTGAATTTTGACAAGTTCACGAGGAAAAAAATTCCTTTGCACATATGGCCTATCATGTATAAACATTCTTGAGATTTAAACTATATGTAATGTGCCATGCATTAACCCTAAACCATATATATGTAACTAACCCTAGCTGATCAAACCCTACTTAATTAAAACAAATAACCCTAAACTATACGCATGCACTTTATGCGCAAAGGCGCGGGTGCCTCTAATAATGTGTGTGCGCACTCGATCGATGATCCCTAAACCTTATACAACCCTGAAACCCTAATCCCTAATCCCTAAACCCTAAACACCCTAAACACTAAACCCTAGACCCTAAACCCTAACCCTAACCCTAAACCCTAATTAAACCCTATATATAGGCCAACGACACTTAATTGTGCATCAAGCAGGCCAGGGGTGCCTCGCGGTCCTCTAATTAAATTAAATGTGCCATGCATTAACCCTAAACCATATATATGTAACTAACCATAGCTAATCAACCCTACTTAATGAAAACACATAACCCTAAACTATACTAGCTATAACCCGATCTAATAAAAACATGCTCTATATATAGCAGCTAGCTAGCAAACCGTAGATTAACACCAATTAATATATACATGGCCTATATCGATCATGTTGTATAACATATCCCTGAGATTCATTAATTAATTATATAATTATCGTGATAAATTAATTAACTTTAATTTTGACAAGTTCTCTCGAATGAAAACACATTTGATTAAGTTGCCTCATAATATATATATATAATTAGTGTGCATGCATGGCCTACCATGCATTCGTGCATATATTTTAATGTATATTTGAACATATTCTTGGGGATTTCAATCTCTCTCTCTCGATCATCTATATATCGTTGGTGGCCAAAAAACACACATATATATATATGCATGCAATTTATGCGTAAAGGCGCGGGTGCCTCTAATAATGTGTGTGCGCACTCGATCGATGATCCCTAAACCTTAAACAACCCTAAAACCCTAAATCCCTAATCCCTAAACCCTAAACACCCTAAACACTAAACCCTAAACCCTAGACCCTAAACGTAACCCTAACCCTAACCCTAACCCTAAACCCTAGCTAATCCTAAACCCCAATTAAACCCTATGTATAGGCCAACGACACTTAATTGTGCATCGATCGAGCGGGTCATGGGTGCCTCGCGATCCTCTAATAAAATTAAATGTGCCATGCATTAACCATAAACCATATATATGTAACTAACCCTAGCTAATCAACCCTACTTAATTAAAACACATAACCCTAAACTATACTAGATATAACCCGATCTAATAAAAACATGCTCTATATATAGCAGCTAGCTAGCAAACCGTAGATTAACACCAATTAAAATATACATGGCCTATATCGATCATGTTGTATAACATATCCCTGAGATTCATTAATTAATTATATAATTATCGTGATAAATTAATTAACTTGAACTTTGACAAGTTCTCTCGAATGAAAACACATTTGATTAAGTTGCCTCATAATATATATATAATTAGTGTGCATGCATGGCCTACAATGCATTCGTGCATATATTTTAATGTATATTTGAACATATTCTTGGGGATTTCAATCTCTCTCTCTCTCGATCATCTATATATCGTTGGTGGCCCAAAAAACACACATATATATGCATGCAATTTATGCGTAAAGGCGCGGGTGCCTCTAATAATGTGTGTGCGCACTCGATCGATGATCCCTAAACCTTAAACAACCCTAAAACCTTAAATCCCTAATCCCTAAACCCTAAACACCCTAAACACTAAACCCTAAACCCTAGACCCTAAACGTAACCCTAACCCTAACCCTAACCCTAAACCCTAGCTAATCCTAAACCCCAATTAAACCCTATGTATAGGCCAACGACACTTAATTGTGCATCGATCGAGCGGGTCATGGGTGCCTCGTGATCCTCTAATAAAATTAAATGTGCCGTGCATTAACCCTAAACCATATATATGTAACTAACCCTAGCTAATCAACCCTACTTAATTAAAACACATAACCCTAAACTATACTAGCTAGCTATAACCCGATCTAATAAAAACATGCTCTATATATAGCAGCTAGCTAGCAAACCGTAGATTAACACCAATTAAAATATACATGGCCTATATCGATCATGTTGTATAACATATCCCTGAGAATCATTAATTAATTATATAATTATCGTGATAAATTAATTAACTTGAACTTTGACAAGTTCTCTCGAATGAAAACACATTTGATTAAGTTGCCTCATAATATATATATAATTAGTGTGCATGCATGGCCTACAATGCATTCGTGCATATATTTTAATGTATATTTGAACATATTCTTGGGGATTTCAATCTCTCTCTCTCTCTCGATCATCTATATATCGTTGGTGGCCCAAAAAACACACATATATACGCATGCACTTGATGCGTAAAGGCGCGGGTGCCTCTAATAATGTGTGTGCGCACTCGATCGATGATCCCTAAACCTTAAACAACCCTAAAACCCTAATCCCTAATCCCCTAAACCCTAAACACCCTAAACACACTAAACCCTAGACCCTAAACACCCTAAACCCTAAACCCTAAACCCTAAACCCTAAACCCTAAACCCTAAACCCTAAACCCTAAACCCTAAACCCTAAAACCCTAAACCCTAAACCCTAAACCCTATAAACACCCTAAACACTAATTAAACCCTAAACCCTAGACCCTAAACACTAAACCCTAAACCCTAGACCCTAAACACCGTAAACACTAAACCCTAAACCCTAAACACCCTAAACACTAATTAAACCCTAAACCATAGACCCTAAACACTAGACCCTAAACCCTAGACCCTAAACACCCTAAACACTAAACCCTAGACCCTCTAAACACCGTAAACACTAAACCCTAAACCCTAGACCCTAGCTAAACACCCAAAACACTAAACCCTAAACCCAGCTAGCTAACCCTAAACCCTAATTAAACCCTATATATATAGGCCAACGACACTTAATTGTGCATCAAGCAGGCCAGGGGTGCCTCGCGGTCCTCTAGTTAAATTAAATGTGACATGCATTAACCCTAAACGTACCCTAACCCTAACCCTAACCCTAACCCTAAACCCTAGCTAATCCTAAACCCCAATTAAACCCTATGTATAGGCCAACGACACTTAATTGTGCATCGATCGAGCGGGTCATGGGTGCCTCGCGATCCTCTAATAAAATTAAATGTGCCATGCATTAACCCTAAACCATATATATGTAACTAACCCTAGCTAATCAACCCTACTTAATTAAAACACATAACCCTAAACTATACTAGATATAACCCGATCTAATAAAAACATGCTCTATATATAGCAGCTAGCTAGCAAACCGTAGATTAACACCAATTAAAATATACATGGCCTATATCGATCATGTTGTATAACATATCCCTGAGAATCATTAATTAATTATATAATTATCGTGATAAATTAATTAACTTGAACTTTGACAAGTTCTCTCGAATGAAAACACATTTGATTAAGTTGCCTCATAATATATATATAATTAGTGTGCATGCATGGCCTACAATGCATTCGTGCATATATTTTAATGTATATTTGAACATATTCTTGGGGATTTCAATCTCTCTCTCTCTCGATCATCTATATATCGTTGGTGGCCCAAAAAACACACATATATATGCATGCAATTTATGCGTAAAGGCGCGGGTGCCTCTAATAATGTGTGTGCGCACTCGATCGATGATCCCTAAACCTTAAACAACCCTAAAACCTTAAATCCCTAATCCCTAAACCCTAAACACCCTAAACACTAAACCCTAAACCCTAGACCCTAAACGTACCCTAACCCTAACCCTAACCCTAACCCTAAACCCTAGCTAATCCTAAACCCCAATTAAACCCTATGTATAGGCCAACGACACTTAATTGTGCATCGATCGAGCGGGTCATGGGTGCCTCGTGATCCTCTAATAAAATTAAATGTGCCATGCATTAACCCTAAACCATATATATGTAACTAACCCTAGCTAATCAACCCTACTTAATTAAAACACATAACCCTAAACTATACTAGCTAGCTATAACCCGATCTAATAAAAACATGCTCTATATATAGCAGCTAGCTAGCAAACCGTAGATTAACACCAATTAAAATATACATGGCCTATATCGATCATGTTGTATAACATATCCCTGAGAATCATTAATTAATTATATAATTATCGTGATAAATTAATTAACTTGAACTTTGACAAGTTCTCTCGAATGAAAACACATTTGATTAAGTTGCCTCATAATATATATATAATTAGTGTGCATATGCATGGCCTACAATGCATTCGTGCATATATTTTAATGTATATTTGAACATATTCTTGGGGATTTCAATCTCTCTCTCTCTCTCGATCATCTATATATCGTTGGTGGCCCAAAAAACACACATATATACGCATGCACTTGATGCGTAAAGGCGCGGGTGCCTCTAATAATGTGTGTGCGCACTCGATCGATGATCCCTAAACCTTAAACAACCCTAAAACCCTAATCCCTAATCCCCTAAACCCTAAACACCCTAAACACACTAAACCCTAGACCCTAAACACCCTAAACACTAAACCCTAAACCCTAGACCCTAAACACCGTAAACCCTAAACCCTAAACCCTAAACCCTAAACCCTAAACCCTAAACCCTAAACCCTAAACCCTAAACCCTAAACCCTATAAACACCCTAAACACTAATTAAACCCTAAACCCTAGACCCTAAACACTAAACCCTAAACCCTAGACCCTAAACACCGTAAACACTAAACCCTAAACCCTAAACACCCTAAACACTAATTAAACCCTAAACCATAGACCCTAAACACTAGACCCTAAACCCTAGACCCTAAACACCCTAAACACTAAACCCTAGACCCTCTAAACACAGTAAACACTAAACCCTAAACCCTAGACCCTAGCTAAACACCCAAAACACTAAACCCTAAACCCAGCTAGCTAACCCTAAACCCTAATTAAACCCTATATATATAGGCCAACGACACTTAATTGTGCATCAAGCAGGCCAGGGGTGCCTCGCGGTCCTCTAGTTAAATTAAATGTGACATGCATTAACCCTAAACCATATATATATAACTAACCCCTAGCTAATCAAACCCTAGTTAATTAAAACACATAACCCTAAACTATACTAGCTATAACCCGATCTAATAAAAACATGCTCTATATATAGCATGCAGCTAGCTAGCAAAAACGGTAGATTAAAACCAATTAATATATACATGGCCTATATATCGATCATATGTTGTATAACATCTCCCTGAGATTCATTAATTAATTATATAATTATCGATGATAAATTAATTAACTTGAATTTTGACAAGTTCTCTCGAATGAAAACACATTTGATTAAGTTTCCTCATAATATATATATAATTAGTGTGCATGCATGGCCTACCATGCATGCATTAATTCGTGCATATATTTTAATATATATTTGAACATATTCTTGGGGGATTTCAATCTCTCTCTCTCGATCATCTATATGTCGTTGGTGGCCAAAAAACACACACATATACGCATGCACTTTATGCGCAAAGGCGCGTGTGCCTCTAATAATGTGTGTGTGCGCACTCGATCGATGATCCCTAAACCTTAAACCCTAAATAAACCCTAATCCCTAATCCCTAAACCCTAAACACCATAAACATTAAACCCTAAACCCTAACCTCCTAACCCTAAACCCTAAACCCTAATTAAACCCTATATATATAGGCCAATGACACTTAATTATGCATCAAGCAGGCCAGGGGTGCCTCGCGGTCCTCTAATTAAATTAAATGTGCCATGCATATATATGTGTTTAATTTGGGGATTTCAATCGCTCTCTCGTATGTAGCTCTCTCTACTCTCTCTCTCTCTCTCTCTCTCTCTCTCTCTCTCTCTCTCGTTGGTGGCCAACAACACACACATGCACTTTGTGCGCAAAGGCATGCGCCTCTAATAATGTGTGCGCAGTCGATCGATCTAGTTTTGATTAATCATAGCACACAAATAAAGAAGTTGTATTTGAATCCACACAACCTAATCTAAAACACATAACCCCTAACATGGCCTAATTAATTAACCCTTCTCGATCTCTACCTAATTAGTGGAAATTGCACAAAATCAAAAGGGGTCCCTCACTAATTATGCATATCTGCTAGATTGTGATAAACTTTTGCCACATATATATTTGGTGGATGGGTGCATCTTGGCATGTAAACAATTAGTGTTTGCAAATGGCGTTGTCAAAATTTATGTACAAATGATTTCTTTCCATCCAAAGTGCATAAAATGGGAGTTTTAATGAAGAAAGTACAAATAAAACAGCTCAACATGCTTCCACACCCCGATTTTCACACGAAGTAGAGCATATTTAAAGGATAATTCCAGAGTTTTACTATTTTTCAAGCAACTTTGCTAATTTTCCCCCACTCACATGACTTTATGTCGATTTAACGAAAATATGGCGAATTTAAACTACATGGGCGGGATAGTTTGAATTGTGCGCGCGGCAAAGGGAACCGCCTATTCCTCAACCTTGTGCACGGCAAATTACACACGCAACTCCATTAAACGCCACCTACCGACCTTAATTATCACCCCGGCGGCCCGGCCGCATGACCCCCCACCCACCCGTACACAACTTATCCCCGTCCGTGCGAAGAGCTTCCCCTCCCCGTCCCGTCCGTGCGAAGAAGAAGCTTCCCCTCCCCGTCGTTCTTCTCGAGACGCACCGGCGGTCAAGTTGATCCACGGTAGGGCTGCTATCTCTAGCTCAATCATGTATCGGGCAAGACAGCCTAACGATTTATATTTTCTTGATGCTGCTAAAAAAATTCGTCAGTATGCTCGAACTAATTGGCACTTTATAGTTTTCCGCTCGATTTGTCATCGATCAATTTGTTCATTTGCGTGGGCATATAGAGTCAGTTCTGCACTCGATCCGTTAATTTGCTGAAATGCCATGGCAGAGTTTTGTACACGATCTGTTTGCTAAAATGTCGATGGGCATTTTTTGTTTTGTACTCGACATGATTGCTGAAATGCATAATCATGTAGTATAGTTTTGTACTCGATGGATATACATTTCCTACTTCGCCTTAAATTAATCACCAACCACTGTATCTCATAATTAAACAGATGGACAGAACTTGGAAACTGCATGGACACTTATGTTCCCCTTCATATATAAATGGTGTTCAACCCTTTATGGGGTTTATTAGAGCTCATGATGGTCACAACCTGGACGTGTATTGCCCGCGCTGCACATGTATGAATGGTGAGAAGAGGCCTCACCCTGTAGTGGCAGATCATTTACACATTTTTGGGATGGACCGCACATATGTTAGGCGGGTTTAGCATGGTGAACCATATAATGATCCTTTAGCAGGAGAAGCAGATCTTGCTCACACTGTATGTGTGCTGGCATATGTAGTTAATTATTTATATTGATGCTGCCGCTGTTTCAATCAATAGTTTGCATTGCTGTGCAAGGTTCTGTACTCAAATTTAACTTGTTGCAGATGGATGGACGGGAAGGAGAGAAAAAGCGCTTGCTTCAGGAAACGGGTTTCAGCTCTGGGACATGTGCTGTGCCAGATGAGAAGGTAAATATGTAAAACGGCATTTGTTCAGGTTGCATCCCTTAGATGTTTGTCTAATCGGTTGATGTACTAATTGCAGAAGCATAGAGTTAAAGAGGTCTCTCAGTTTGATGGGAGATTTGAAGATGAATCTCAGTTTGATGCACCTGTGGATGGTACTGATGACGAGCCTTTCATAGACGAAGGTCCTGCACCTGAGATTATCCAGTCTACAGAAGGAGGCCGTGGACCGAGTACACAGCTTTGCGTTGAAGTGGATGCACGCCCGGAGATCATCACGGGCGTCCGGGTAGTCTCAAGACCACCCAGCCCTGATGCACCTGTGGATGGTACTGATGACGAGCCTCTCATAGACGAAGGTCCTGCACCTGAGATTATCCAGCCTACAGAAGGAGGCCGTGGACCGAGTACACAGCTTTGCGTTGAAGAGGATGCACACCCGGAGATCATCAGGGGCGTCCCGGTAGTCTCAGGACCACCCAGCCCTGATGCAAAATGTTGAGCTACTTTATGATTCGTACTCTTATGTTCTGGTGCTGTAGTATGTTATGATTTGTACGCCTTTGGCGCTAGATTAAGCATTCAGTGGATGATCGCGTTGCAAAATTCGACACCCACACAATCAGTTCATCGTACGAGTAGTAGCACAATTACTTCTACAGCGATTCCTGCCAGCGCATTAGTTGGTAGCATGAAACACTTTCAGGTACTCCCCTCTGATTCATATTAATTGACTCAATTCTGTCTAGATATGGATGTATCTAGATGCATTTGTTAACTAGACTAACAAACTTGAGTCAGTTAATATGAATCCGTGTAAACCGCCCAAGTCCTCGAGCAGCTAGTTTATTGACTCTGGACTCCAAGCCTCTCGCGGCAAGCCATCGACGAAGCTTTGACCAGATCTTGGCCCGCAATTTTTTTTGTGTGGCGAATAGCAAAGCTTTGACCAGTTCCTCTCGGGATACAGCACGCCGGTGAGCTTGCACGGTTGCCATGAGCACTTTCCGGCGGAACTTCCTCTTCAGCGCCCTCAAGCCGCTGCTGCGAGACAGCACGCAGTGCCTCGAGGTGGACGGAATTCTGGATCTCAGGGCGGGTGGTCCGCATCGTCCGGGAACGATCTCCAGCGGGTTAACGAGGACATGCATGGCGGCCAGGGGATTTGTTTTTTGTTTTTTTTTTGGTTTGAGCTTGGGATTTGGGGTTTTTTCGGATAGGGGAGGAGGAACCGAGGAAGAGGAAGGAACAGCCGCGTGCTTGGCGCGTGGCGGTGTGCTTGAATTTCGAATTTTTGTGAAATGTTTCATTTCCCCGCTACAATTCGGGGGTTTCTTGACGCGCCAATGCGTCCCGCCGGGCAGCTTCAAGTAAATTTGGGGTGCCACACTATGGGCCCTAGTTTCAGTGAGACATGTAATGACTAGTCACATCAGTAAGTTCACTGTGTAATAAAATATGTTACCCCTCCCCTTTATGTAGCACCCCTTCTCTCCCGATCGAGTGCCGATTGCCGACGGATGCAAGCCGCTAGCTCGATCCCCTCCTTTCGCCTCCACCGTCCAGGCATCCAGCTTGGAGGGGCAAGCTGCATCTAGCCCAAGCGGATTAGGTAGGACTAGTAATGTTCTCTCCTTTCTCGAGATCGGTTCTTTTTTCCTCTCCTCGATATCTTGCGCATCTCTTTCCTATTCTGGGCAAAGGGGTGTCTTTCTGGTCACCCTCGAGCTGGGAGTGATTGATGGGGGTGGGGGGCGGGGGCTACCTTTGCTTGGATTGGGGTGTTCTTCCTTTATTTGTCGACATTTGCAACCTTTGTAGTTTCTGCTGATCCTCACTGTATCTTTTGTCAGCTTGTACAGGAAAGGCAAGACCTCGGCGGTGGGGGCAATGGAGCGTAAGGCCACCACGCATGTGGGCAGTTGGCTGAGCCTGAGCTGCGTCCCCAGCCCCGCGAAGCAGGTACTCCGTTTGCTTATCCACTCTTTACCTTTTAAGTGTCTCTCTGGTCTCTGCATCCTCAATCTGTTCCTGTTCTGGAATATGCTTAAAGTAGCACATGTCTTCAGCTGTTTGTGCGTAAAGCCTCTGTGACACCATGCTCTATATTCTCTGTATCAGGTTGGTACCTCCAGGTTCCGTGCTGAGGCTATGGGGAACGAGAATAGCGCCCCACCTGCTGCAGGAGCATGGCCCGATCTGCAGCACAAGAAGCGAAATGCCACTGCCGAGCTGGGCAGGGACCGCCCAGGGGTAATTTTTTTAACCAACTTACCATGATGTAGTCTGAATCTGATACTCCCTCAGATCCAAATTAATTGACTCAACTATCTGTAGATACGGATGTATCTAGATGTGTTTTAGCTCTAGATACTACTGCCTCCATCCCAAAGCTTTGGGCTTATATTATTTTTAGAAAGTCAAACTATACCATGTTTGACTAAGCTTTTACCAAAAATCAGTAACATGCAAAATACAAAATTAATATCATTAAATAGATAATAAAATATATTTTCCTACGGTATCTACACAGTATTATATTTGTTGATAGAATGTTCTAAAATTTTGGTCAAACTTTGCTTGTTTTGATTTCTCAAAAATAAATAAGGCTTAAGCTTTTGGATGGTGGTAGTACATTCATATCTAGACAAAGCTGAGTTAACTAGTTTTTTGTCTGTCCATAGCTAGTGTTCACGCTGCAAAAGGCTAAGAGCATCCACTATATGCATCAGTCTATCTCATACAGTAATTCAATATCACTGCTGAGGTCTGCCTTTTGTTTTGCTATTCATATGCAGACTGAAACTTTAGGGCC
Source organism: Lolium multiflorum (assembly GCA_030979885.1). Taxonomy (NCBI): domain Eukaryota; kingdom Viridiplantae; phylum Streptophyta; class Magnoliopsida; order Poales; family Poaceae; genus Lolium; species Lolium multiflorum. The sequence goes on along the minus strand of CM061750.1, from coordinate 239,416,010 downwards.
TTTACTCAAAAGGAAGATCAAAACTGCGGCTGATCAGGCTGCCAGTATGTTGATGCCGCCCCCATCTTCTAAATGCCTCTACAAGCACAAGGCCACGCACCAGCTGGGTGGTGATCTTTTAATGAATATGGTATATTTTCTTAATCCACAAAACATGCCTTGATTTTTCTCTGTTTATTGTCGGTTTTTTCTATGCTTGCCAAAAGTTTACAACAACAACAACAACCAAGCCTTTCAGTCCCAAACAAGTTGGGGTAGGCTAGAGTTGAAACCCATAAGATCTCGAAGCCAAAAGTTTAGAAACACCAAATTCGTTTGCTTACAATCATCATACAGTAATGTTCATCTACTCCAGTTCCCCTAACCCAACATAAAATGATGTTAATTTCGATTTTTAGATTAAAAGAGCACCATTAGGCGCTGTTAATTACGACTTTGAGATTAAAATGTCATTTGCAATTGTTAATTACAATTTTGAGACAATTGGTTAGTTTAACCTCGATCTCTTCTGCTCTCCATTTTTCCCAACCGAACAAAAATGTAACCATTCCATTCCTCTGAAATGGAACCATTCCATTCCATTCCACGCTGTTTCAGAACCGAACACACCCTTGCATTGTTGTGAACTGTTGTCCATACACGGCCATACCCTTCCACTTACATCTAGCACTATATGCATCAGTCTGTCTCAGAGTCATTCAATATCACTGCTGAGATCTGTTCCCATTCTTATGCAGGCTGAAACTGCTGCGCCTTTACTCAAGTGGATGCAAAATGGGGCTAATGAGGCTGCTGTGAGGACGATGGTGCCGGCACCATCTTCCGAAAACCTCTACAAGCACGAGGCCATGGGCCAGCTGGGTGGTGACCTTTTAATGAATCTGGTATATTTTCTTAATCCACATACATGATTTCATTATTATCTGTTTAATTACTGTTGGCTTTGTCTAATGCTTACCAAAAGTTCAGAAACACTGCGTTTGCTTACAATCATCATACACTAATTTTTCACTTTTCAGTCTGTCTCATCCAGTATATAAACTGTTGATTTCCATTGGCTTCTTTTGTAATCATTTGCATTGTTGTCAACTGTTCTCTATGCACAACCCTATTCTTCCACTTACACCCCGCACTATTTGCATCAGTCTATCTCATAGATTTATTAAATATCAATGATGAGTTCTGTTGCTATTCATATGCAGGATGAAACTTCTGTTCCTCTACTCAAATGGATAAAAAATGATCCTGATGAGGCTGCTGTGAAGACGATGGTGCTGCCACCATCTTCTGAAAACCTCCTCAAGCACAAGGCCACGGGCCAGCTGGGTGGTACCCTTTTCAGTAAGCAGGTATATTTTCTTAATCCTCATACATGATTTGATTTTTGTCTGTTTATTGCCGGCTTTGTCTAATGCTTACCAATAGTTCAGAAACACACACACCTATTCTTCCACTTACATCCAGCACTATATGCATCAGTGTCTCATAGATTCATTTTATATATCACTGCTGATGTCTGTTGCTCTTCAATTTTTATATGCAGACTGAAACTGCTAAGCCTTCATTGGTCAAAAGGATTGCAACTGCTGCTGATGAGGCATCTGCAGAGGCTGCCACCAAGTTACTGTCAGCCCCACCTTCTGGATGCTTATATAAGCTCAAGTCCAAGGATCAGCCGGGCCGTAACCATCCAAGGGTTCGGGTATATTTTCTTAAGCCACATATACATGCCATGATTTATGTCTGATATTATCACTGGCTCTGTCTAATGCTTTTTGGAATTCGGAAACACCAAATTAGCATGCTTATATTCATCATACACTAATTTTTCACTGTTCAGTTTGTAACATAGTGTTATGCACTTGCTTGTCAACATTTGCATTGCTCTGAACTATGCACTTTACACAACCTAATTCTTCCACTTACGTTCAGCGCTACGCACCAGTAGTACCTCCCATGTTTCCTTCACCATCCCGATGCCGAGCTTGCGGGAATATGGCGGGCCCATGTACATACCCCGCATATAACACCTCCTATGGCTCTATCTACCTTTCTAGTAGCTCCTTCACAGAGTTACAGGTATGTATTCTCAGTGGTTTAGCATGAATTGGCATATAGTAAAGTCTTGTTTTTAGTCTTCCTGCTTCTTACATTTGTATCAATTTTCACATGCAGACTGTACCTTGTGAACTTCGTCCAATGATTAACCAGATGTGTCCGCATGAAGGATCTTTCACTATGCATGGCAATGGCAAATTGATGAACACCTACACGGTCTATGAGGTGTATGTCTACAAGACGCAGGCCATCACATATTTGTATGGACATGATTGGAGAAAGTTTGCTTTTGACTACGGTCTGAAGAAGGGCGACGAGCTGAGGATCAGAAACTCAAACGGGCAGATATACGTAACTGCTTACAGAGTTGGAGACACTTCCAAATATATAATATGTAACTTTTTTCTACTCATATCTTTTGATAACTGCATTCTGAGCAGTTGTTCTAAACCATTCCCTCTGTTCTAGCTTGCTGGGTTTAACATGATCAAAGCTGCAGATCCCCTGACGGAACAGGAGCGGATGTCACAAAGGGCAACCACACCAGCACCGGCACCGGCTTCCCACTCTCCTGCATCAGCACCGGTTCCTGTACCAGCTCCGTTTACTGCATCTACCCAGCAGTCCCCTACATCAGCATTGGTTCCTGTAGAGGCCCCATATACTACACATGCCCAGCAGGCTCCTGCATCAGCACTGGTTCCTCTAGCTGCACCGTTTACTGCACCTGCCCAACAGTCTCCTGCATCAGCACCGGTTCCTCTAGAGGCACCGTTTACTGCACCTGCCCAGCAGTCTCCTGCATCAGCACCAGCTCGTGTACCAGCCCAGGCTCATGCACCTGCCCCAGCCAGATCACCGAGGTCTCAGCTCATTGCTGTGGCCACCCGTGTGGTGACCAGGACGCATCTGAAGGCTATGTTCGTGAGTATATGACAGCATAACTGCTCTTATCTTGATGTCTTCTCTGCTCAAAGTCTCACATGGTTCAGTGCATTGGTGCCATTGACTAATTTTTGGTGGTATCTCTTGCTTTGAATCAGAAATTGCCTAAAAGTATCTCCAAGGATCTCAATGCTGGCCGAAGGGGCAAGATATCCCTCGTCATGGAGAGTGAAGGTCTCACCGTGGAGGGACGGTACTCTGTCAGTCCCACAGATGGCCGCTTGGCTGTTACTTCCAGGTGGAAAAAGTTCATTGACGGTGCCAAACTTCGCATTGGATCAAAGTTGAAGGTCAAGATCTTTCGATGCCGCTGTGACATGCTGGTCATAAAGTTCGCGGTTGTCTAGTTCTGTTGTCCCATGAGCCCTTAGCAAATGCATTTGTAGTTATACTTATATAAGGTTATCTTATCTGAACTGCTAATTAATTGTATGGGTGGTAAAACTCTGGCAAGCTTTTGCTCTTAGCAAGTATGTATGTATGATCAGCTATTATGATAACTAATGTTTGTGTTCATCTTAATTTGCATTTCCCTTTTAGAAAAAAACTTAATTTCTATTTTGGCTGACCTGTTAGAGAACTATCAGATTGAACCCACAACATGATTCATATAGATTCATTACACCGAGCCACATGTCTTGACCTTGCGATACACTACTTCCATTAATTAGTGCAAGAAGGCTTACCTGAGCTGCCTGAACCATGGCAGATTCGAATCCACCTTATCTATCTAGAAATACAACCTTTGCAGAAAGAGGATTTGCAGTATGGGGAGGCTGACATTGGGGACCCATGAGCCAGCAGCGTCGTCAACGTTTTAAAGGTGGCAGGAGATCGAAAGAAAAAATAAGCCAAAAATCAGTTGGTAAACAAATTCAAGAAAAGAAACATTTACCTTTCTGAGAGGATGACATGCGGGACCCATGAGGCAGCAGCATCCTCAACTATTTCAAGGCGGCAGGGGATCAAAATAAAAAAGGAAATAGCCAGAAATTAATTAGGGTCAAAAATAAATCCATCAAAGGAAACTTTTATTGTTCATAGAGGATGACATGTGGGACCGACTTGCCAGCTGCGTCGTCATCGTTTCAAAGGGGGCAGGGGATCAAAAGAAAAAGACAAATAGCCAGAAATTAGGGGAAAAAATAAATCCAACAAAGAAAACTTTTATTGTTCATAGAGGATGACATGCGGGACCCATGAGCCAGCAGCTTCCTCAACGTTTCAAAGTCGGCATGAGATTGAAAGAAAAAGTCAAGTGACATAATATCAGGAGCCAAAAATAATCCAAGAAAAGAAACTTTATTGTACATAGAGGATGACATGCGGGTCCCATTTTGTAGCAGCGGTCTCAACGCTTCCAAGGCGGCACAGGACCGAAAGAAAAATGAAGTAGCCAGAAATCAGGGTGTGAAAAAAATCCAAGAAAAGAAAGATTTCAATTGGGCTGTATCTGGACATCTGGGCCTTCGAACTATCCTGCTGGGCCTTTTGACTCGTACAATTTCAGCCCACTCCAAAACAGGAAAGGTCGGATTTTTCTCAAAAAAAAAACAGGAAAGTCCTATGCTTCGTGATGGCGTGTAACTCACACGTTCGTTGGGGAACCCCAAGAGGAAGGTATGATGCGCACAGTAGCAAGTTTTCCCTCAGAAAGAAACCAAGGTTTAATCGAACCAGGAGGAGCCAAGAAGCACGTTGAAGGTTGATGGTCGCGAAATGTGATGCGGCGCAACACCAGGGATTCCGGCGCCAACGGAACCTGCACAACACAACCAAAGTACTTTGCCCCAACGAAACAGTGAGGTTGTCAATCTCACCGGCTTGCTGTAACAAAGGATTAAACGTATCGAGTGGAAGATGTTTGCAAAGAAAACAGTAAAACAAGTAGATTGTATGCTATGTAAAGAATAGGACCGGGGTCCACAGTTCACTAGAGGTGTCTCTCCCATAAGATAAAAGCATGTTGGGTGAACAAATTACAGTCGGGCAATTGACAAATAGAGAAAGGCATAATAATGCATATACATGACATGGTAAATATAGTGAGATTTAATTGGGCATTACGACAAAGTACATAGACCGCCATCCAACTGCATCTATGCCTAAAAAGTCCACCTTCAGGTTATCGTCCGAACCCCCTCCAGTATTAAGTTGCAAAGCAACAGACAATTGCATTAAGTATGGTGCGTAATGTAATCAATAACTACATCCTTAGACATAGCATCAATGTTTTATCCCTAGTGGCAACAGCACATCACAACCTTAGAACTTTCTGTCACTGTCCCAGGTATCAATGAAGGCATGAACCCACTATCGAGCATAATTACTCCCTCTTGGAGTTAAGAGTAAAAACTTGGCCAGAGCCTCTACTAATAACGGAGAGCATGCAAGATCATAAACAACACATGAACAATAGATTGATAATCACCATAATCATAGTACTCTCTATCCATCGGATCCCGACAAACACAACATATAGAATTACATATAGATGATCTTGATCATGTTAGGCAGCTCACAAGATCTAACAATGAAGCACAACAAGGAGAAGACGACCATCTAGCTACTGCTATGGACCCATGGTCCAGGGGTGAACTACTCACTCATCACTCCGGAGGCGATCATGGCGATGAAGAGTCCTCCGGGAGATGAATCCCCTCTCCGGCAGGGTGCCGGAGGCGATCTCCTGAATCCCCCGAGATGGGATTCGCGGCGGCGGCGTCTGTGGAAGGTTTTCCGTATCGTGGCTCTCGGTACTGGGGGTTTCGCGACGGAGCTTTAAGTAGGCGGAAGGTCAACGCGGGGGGCCACACGAGGGGCCCAGGGGGCAGGTCGGCGCGGCCAGGGCCTGGGCCGCGCCGGCCTCCCTCCTGGCCGCCTCGTGGCCCCACTTCGTTAGGTCTTCGGTCTTCTGGAAGCTTCGTGCAAAAATAGGACCCTGGGCGAAAGTTTCGTCCAATTCCGAGAATATTTCTTTACTAGGATTTCTGAAACCAAAAACAGCAGAAAACAACAACTGGCTCTTCGGCATCTTGTTAATAGGTTAGTTCCAGAAAATGCATAAATATGACATATAATGTGCATAAAACATGTAGGTATCATCAATAAAGTAGCATGGAACATAAGAAATTATCGATACGTTGGAGACGTATCAGCATCCCCAAGCTTAGTTCTGCTCGTCCCGAGCAGGTAAAACGATAACAAAGATAATTTCTGAAGTGACATGCCATCATAATCTTGATCATACTATTTGTAAACATATGTAATGAATGCAGCGATCAAAGCAAAGGTAATGACATGAGTAAACAACTGAATCATATAGCAAAGACTTTTCATGAATAGTACTTCAAGACAAGCATCAATAAGTCTTGCATAAGAGTTAACTCATAAAGCAATAAATCAAAGTAAAGGTGTTGAAGCAACACATAAGAAGATTAAGTTTCAGCGGTTGCTTTCAACTTGTAACATGTATATCTCATGGATATTGTCAACATAAAGTAATATAACAAGTGCAATATGCAAGTATGTAGGAATCAATGCACAGTTCACACAAGTGTTTGCTTCTTAGGTGGAAGGAGATAGGTAAACTGACTCAACAATAAAAGTAAAAGAATGGTCCTTCAAAGAGGAAAGCATCGATTGCTGTATTTGTGCTAGAGCTTTTATTTTGAAAACATGAAACAATTTTGTCAACGGTAGTAATAAAGCATATGAGTTATGAAAATTATATCTTACAAGTTGCAAGCCTCACGCATAGTATACTAATAGTGCCCGCACCTCGTCCTACTTAACTTGGACTACCGGATCTTTGCATGCCATGTTTCAACCAAGTGTCACAAAGGGGTACCTCCATGCCGCCTGTACAAAGGTCCAAGGAGAATGCTCGCATTTCGGATTTCTCGCTTTTGATTATTCTCAACTTAGACATCCATACCGGGACAACATGGACAACAGATAATGGACTCCTCTTTAATGCATAAGCATGTAGCAAAGTTATTATTCTCATATGAGATTGAGGATATATGTCCAAAACTGAAACTTCCACCATGGTTCATGGCTTTAGTTAGCGGCCCAATGTTCTTCTCTAACAATTTTGCATGCTCCAACCACTAAAATGATAGACCTTCAGACAAGACGGACATGCATAGCAACTCACATGATATTCAACAATAGTTGATGGCGTTCCCCAGAAACATGGTTATCGCACAACAAGCAACTTAATAAAATATAAAGTGCATAAGTACATATTCAATACTACGATAGTTTTTAAGGCTATTTTGTCCCATGAGCTATATATTGCAAAGGTGAATGATGGAATTTTAAAGGTAGCACTCAAGCAATTTACTTTGGAATGGCGGGTAAATACCATGTAGTAGGTAGGTATGGTGGACACAAATGGCATAGTAGTTGGCTCAAGGATTTTGGATGCATGAGAAGTATTCCCTCTCGATACAAGGTTTAGGCTAGCAAGGTTATTTGAAGCAAACTCAAGGATGAACAAGTGCAGCAAGACTCACATAAAAGACATATTGTAAACATTATAAGACTCTACACTGTCTTCCTTGTTGTTCAAAACTCAATACTAGATATTATCTAGACCTTAGAGAAACCAAATATGCAAATCAAATTTTAGCAAGCTCTATGTATTTCTTCATTAATGGGTGCAAAGCATATGATGCAAGAGCTTAAACATGAGCACAACAATTGCCAAGTATCACATTATCCAAGACATTTTTAGAATTACTACATGTAGCATTTTCCAATTCCAACCATATAACAAATTAACGAAGAAGAAACTTCGCCTTGAACATTATGAGTAAAGCCTAAGGACACATGTGTCCATATGCAACAGCGGAGCGTGTCTCTCTCCCACAAAGTGAATGCTAGGATCCATTTTATTCAAACAAAAACAAAAACGAAAACAAACCGACGCTCCAAGTAAAGAACACCAGATGTGACTGAATAAAAATATAGTTTCAGGGGAGGAACCTGATGATGTTGTCGATGAAGAAGGGGATGCCTTGGGCATCCCCAAGCTTAGACGCTTGAGTCTTCTTAAAATATGCAGGGATGAACCACGGGGGCATCCCCAAGCTTAGAGCTTTCACTCCTCTTGATCATAGTATATCATTCTCCTCTCTTGACCCTTGAAAACTTCCTTCACACCAAACTTCAAGCAAACTCATTAGAGGGTTAGTGCATCATTAATAATTCACTCATTCAGAGGTGACACAATCATTCTTTTCACTTCTGGACATTGCATAATGCTACTGGACATTAATGGATCAAAGAAATAAATCCAACATAGCAAAAGAGGCAATGCGAAATAAAAGGCAGAATCTGTCAAAAACAGAACAGTCCGTAAAGACGAATTTATAAATGGCACCAGACTTGCTCAAATGGAAAAACTCAAAACTAATGAAAGTTGCGTACATATCTGAGGATCACGCTCGTAAATTGGCAGATTTTTTCGAATTTTCTACAGAGAATTATGCCCAGATTCGTGACAGACAGCAATGCTGTTTCTGCGCAGCGATCCCAAATATAACATCAACTTTGACATAGAAACTTTACTTGGCACAAAAACATGATAAGGAGAGGTTGCTACAGTAGTAAACAACTTCCAAGACTCAATAAAACAAAAAATTGCTGTAGGTAAAAACATGGGTTGTCTCCCATAAGCGCTTTTCTTTAACGCCTTTCAGCTAGGCGCAGAAAGTGCAAATCAAGTAACATCGAGAGTAGAAGCATCAACATTATTATTCTTCATGCAAACACAACTTGTTGCAGGGGGTACTTTAGGTGTTCCATTATCTAGATTTTCTATGGTAGTGCTAGGGGTTTTAGCAATTTTAGGCCTATAATAATTCTTTTGTTTAGGCACCTTAGAGGCGTACATGAATTTTTGCTCTTTACCCACATAAGCTTTCTCATTATACTTGAGAGAAGAAAAGGTTGAACCCAAGGTTCCCATAGCTTTTTCAAGTTCATCAATCCTATTGGTTTGATTATCATGGACAACACAAGTTCCTAGGATACTAATTCTTTCATCAATTCCTCCTAAGGATTTATCAAGTTCATAAGTTTTGTCAAATAACATTCCCAATTTAGCTTCAACACTTGGAAAATTTTTCTCTATGGTTTCCAATTTTTTCATAACATCTTCAAGAGAGATTTCAATTTTAACTTCATTAACAGGTGGTATTCCAACTAGACTCTCAATGATGCAACTAGCTTCTAAAGCGGGAGTACCTAGGAAATTACCTCCCGAAAGAGTATCAAGAACATATCTATTCCAACTAGATAAACCAACATAAAAGTTCCTAAGAAGGATAGTGGTGGAGTGTTTCTTAATGCACCTTTGATGAGCATTACTAATTCTATACCAAGCATCTTTAAAACTTTCTCCACCTTGTTGCTTAAAAGAACGAACTTCAACTTCAGGATTACTCATTTTAGTAGCAGTAAAATAAAACAAACTAGATAGAGTAAATGCAAGTAACTAATTTTTTGTGTTTTTGATATGGAGAGCAAGACAGTAAATAAAGTAAAACTAGCAACTAATTTTTTTTGTGTTTTGATTTAGTGCAGCAAACAAAGTAGTAAATAAAATAAAGCAAGACAAAAACAAAGTAAAGAGATTGAGAAGTGGAGACTCCCCTTGCAGCGTGTCTTGATCTCCAAGCAAGCAAAAAAGAGTGGCGAGAGTTGGGAGTAGAAATCTCTGTGGTGTAACTTTTCTTCGATCCCCGGCAACGGCGCCAGAAAAAGAGCTTGATGGCGTGTAACTCACACGTTCGTTGGGGAACCCCAAGAGGAAGGTATGATGCGCACAGTAGCAAGTTTTCCCTCAGAAAGAAACCAAGGTTTAATCGAACCAGGAGGAGCCAAGAAGCACGTTGAAGGTTGATGGTCGCGAAATGTGATGCGGCGCAACACCAGGGATTCCGGCGCCAACTGGAACCTGCACAACACAACCAAAGTACTTTGCCCCAACGAAACAGTGAGGTTGTCAATCTCACCGGCTTGCTGTAACAAAGGATTAAACGTATCGAGTGGAAGATGTTTGCAAAGAAAACAGTAAAACAAGTAGATTGTATGCTATGTAAAGAATAGGACCGGGGTCCACAGTTCACTAGAGGTGTCTCTCCCATAAGATAAAAGCATGTTGGGTGAACAAATTACAGTCGGGCAATTGACAAATAGAGAAAGGCATAATAATGCATATACATGACATGGTAAATATAGTGAGATTTAATTGGGCATTACGACAAAGTACATAGACCGCCATCCAACTGCATCTATGCCTAAAAAGTCCACCTTCAGGTTATCATCCGAACCCCCTCCAGTATTAAGTTGCAAAGCAACAGACAATTGCATTAAGTATGGTGCGTAATGTAATCAATAACTACATCCTTAGACATAGCATCAATGTTTTATCCCTAGTGGCAACAGCACATCACAACCTTAGAACTTTCTGTCACTGTCCCAGGTATCAATGAAGGCATGAACCCACTATCGAGCATAATTACTCCCTCTTGGAGTTAAGAGTAAAAACTTGGCCAGAGCCTCTACTAATAACGGAGAGCATGCAAGATCATAAACAACACATGAACAATAGATTGATAATCACCATAATCATAGTACTCTCTATCCATCGGATCCCGACAAACACAACATATAGAATTACATATAGATGATCTTGATCATGTTAGGCAGCTCACAAGATCTAACAATGAAGCACAACAAGGAGAAGACGACCATCTAGCTACTGCTATGGACCCATGGTCCAGGGGTGAACTACTCACTCATCACTCCGGAGGCGATCATGGCGATGAAGAGTCCTCCGGGAGATGAATCCCCTCTCCGGCAGGGTGCCGGAGGCGATCTCCAGAATCCCCCGAGATGGGATTCGCGGCGGCGGCGTCTCTGTAAGGTTTTCCGTATCGTGGCTCTCGGTACTGGGGGTTTCGCGACGGGAGCTTTAAGTAGGCGGAAGGTCAACGCGGGGGGCCACACGAGGGGCCCAGGGGGCAGGTCGGCGCGGCCAGGGCCTGGGCCGCGCCGGCCTCCCTCCTGGCCGCCTCGTGGCCCCACTTCGTTAGGTCTTCGGTCTTCTGGAAGCTTCGTGCAAAAATAGGACCCTGGGCGAAAGTTTCGTCCAATTCCGAGAATATTTCTTTACTAGGATTTCTGAAACCAAAAACAGCAGAAAACAGCAACTGGCTCTTCGGCATCTTGTTAATAGGTTAGTTCCAGAAAATGCATAAATATGACATATAATGTGCATAAAACATGTAGGTATCATCAATAAAGTAGCATGGAACATAAGAAATTAAATTAGGAGTCCTATGCTTCGCAAAAACAAAAAACAAGGAGATTCAACATATAAGTTTGTTTATGTAGATATAAAGATTTAATTTATCCGTTTGCAATAGCTCAGAGCGAAATACAACGTTTATTGTCTGCAAAATAAAATATCACATGTTTCTTGTACGGGGAGGCTGACATCGGGGACCCATGAGCCAGCAGCGGAGTCAACGTTTCAAAGGCGGCAGGGGATCGAAAATAAAAAAAGCCAAAAATCAGTTGGTAAAAAAATACAAGAAAAGAAAACATTTATCGTTCTGAGAGGATGACATGCGGGACCCATGAGGCAGCAGCATCCTCAACGTTTCAAAGTCGGCATGAGATCGAAAGAAAAAGGCAAGTGACATAATATCAGGAGCCAAAAATAATCCAAGAAAAGAAACTTTATTGTACATAGAGGATGACATGCGGGTCCCATTTTGTAGCAGCGGTCTCAAAGGCGGCACAGGACCAAAAGAAAAATGAGGCAGCAGCATTCTCAACAATTCCAAGGCGGCAGGGGATCAAAAGAAAAATAAAGGAAATAGCCAGAAATTAATTAGGGGTCAAAAATAAATCCACCAAAGGAAACTTTTATTGTTCATAGAGGATGACATGTGGGACCGACCTGCCAACAGCGTCCTCATCGTTTCAAGGGGGCAGGGGATCAAAAGAAAAAGGCAAATAGCCAGAAATTAGGGGTAAAAAATAACTCCAAGAAAGGAAACTTTTATTGTTCGTAGAGGATGACATGCGGGACCCATGAGCCAGCAGCTTACTCAACGTTTCAAAGGCGGCATGAGATCGAAAGAAAAAGGCAAGTGACCAAATATCAGGAGCCAAAAATAATCCAAGATTTATTGTACATAGAGGATGACATGTGGGTCCCATTTTGCAGCAGCGGTCTCAATGTTTGTAATGCGGCTTGAGATCAAAAGAAAAAGAAAGTAGCTAGTAATTAGGGGGTGAAAAAAATCCAAGAAAAGAAAGTTGATGGACATAGAGGATGACATGCGGGTCCCTTGAACCAACAGCTTACTCAACGTTTCAAAGGGGGCAGGGGATCAAAAGAAAAAGGCAAGGCAAAAATCAGAGGGTGAAAAAAAATCCAACAAAGGAAACTTTTATAGCACACAGAGGATGACATGCGGGTCCATGAGCCAGCAGGTACCTCAACGTTTCAAACGTGGCATGAGATCGAAAGAAAAAGTCAAGTTACCAAATATGAGGTGCCAAAAAAAACTCCAAGAAAAGAAAGTTGATTGCTCATAGAGGATGACATGCGGGTCCCATGAGCCAGCAGGTTCCTCAACGTTTCAAACGTGGCATGAGATCGAAAGAAAAAGGCAAGTGAAAAAATATGAGGAGCCAAAAATAATTCAAGAAAAGAAAGTTTTATAGTACATAGAGGATGACATGCGGGTCCCATTTAGCAGCAGCGGTATCACCGTTTGAGAGGCGGCAGGGGATCGAAAGAAAAAGTCAAGTGACCAAATATGAGGTGCCAAAAAAAATCCAAGAAAAGAAAGTTTTATAGTACATAGAGGATGACATGCGGGTCCCATTTAGCAGCAGCGGTATCATTTGAGAGAGCAGGGGATCGAAGGAAAAAGGCAAGTGACCAAATATGAGGTGCCAAAAAATCCAAGAAAAGAAAGTTTTATAGTACATAGAGGATGACATGCGGGTCCCATTTAGCAGCAGCGGTATCACCGTTTGAGAGGCGGCAGGGGATCGAAAGAAAAAGGTAAGTGACCAAATATGAGGTGCCAAAAATAATTCGAGAAAAGAAAGTTTTATAGTACATAGAGGATGACATGCGGGTCCGTTAAGCAGCAGCGGTATCACCGTTTGAGAGGCGGGGGGATCGAAAGAAAAGGCAAGTGACCAAATATGAGGTGCCAAAAAATCCAAGAAAAGAAAGTTTTATAGTACATAGAGGATGACATGCGGGTCCCATTTAGCAGCAGCGGTATCACCGTTTGAGAGGCGGCAGGTGATCGAAAGAAAAAGGTAAGTGACCAAATATGAGGTGCCAAAAATAATTCAAGAAAAGAAAGTTTTATAGTACATAGAGGATGACATGCGGGTCCCATTTAGCAGCAGCGGTATCACCGTTTGAGAGGCGGCAGGGATCGAAAAAAAGGCAAGTGACCAAATTTGAGGTGCCAAAAAAACTCCAAGAAAAGAAAGTTGATTGCACATAGAGGATGACATGCGGGTCCCATTTAGCAGCAGCGGTCTCAACGTTTCCAAGGCGGCAAGGGATCAAAAGAAAAAGGAAGTAGCCAGAAATCAGGGGGTCAAAAAAATCCAAGAATAGAAAGAATTTTGGTTCATAGAGGATGACATGCGGGACCCATGATCCTGCATCGTAAACGGCTCGATCGGAGAACGTTGAACGAGATGGCGCGATGTAGAAAAAAACAATGCCAGAGAGGCTGCCATCTGGGCCCTACATCCCTCGGCGGTGCGGATTTGCGTTGACTCGGCCGGCGAACCCGAGATTTCGAGATGCACCACGTCCCGGGCCACCATACGCCACGTTTTGGCCGCTTTCGTCGGGCTAGGTGGCCTCAAAAACGAGAAAAAAAAGTTTTGACATGCACCACGGAGGGACCAAAATCGTCGGCCATGGTACACCAGCAACCACGGCGCGACTTCAACTTCGTCGGCCATGGCAACTTTTCTTGTAGTGCACATTGCTGTTAAAGGGCCGGCCCATTTAGTATGTGGGGTCCACCATATAGCAAGTGGGCCGGCCCAACAAGATAGTGGGCCGGGCCAAAACACAGGTGGGTCCCACTTTCCTGTTAAAGGGCCGGCCCATTTAGTATGTGGGGTCCACCATATAGCAAGTGGGCTGGCCCAAGAAGATAGTGGGCCGGGCCAAAAACACAGGTGGGTCCCGCTTTCCTGTTAAAGGGCCGGCCCATTTAGTCGTGGGGTCCACCATATAGCAAGTGGGCTGGCCCAACAAGATAGTAGGGCCAAAAAAGGTGGGTCCCACATTCTGTTAATGGGGGCCCGGTTAGTACGTGGGGTCCATAAAAGGAATTGGGCTGGCCCAATAATAAATGTGGGGCCCACTATCTTGGGCCCGGTTAGCAAGTGGGGTCCACCATAAAAGGAGTTGGCTGGCCCAACAAGTTAGTGGGCGGCAGATAAGCTTGTGGGCCCGCTTTTTAGTAGGGCTATTGTGGTGGGGTCCACCTTAAAGCAAGTGGGCCGGCCCTTAGAGTGTGGGGTCCACCATAAATCAAGTGGGCTGGCCCACTCGTTTAGTTGCTGTTTATATGCCGGCATAATAGGCGCTATAGGATTTTGCGGGCAGGCACATATGTGATTTCGCTTAATTGGGCCGTTTAAGGGATGGGAATTTGTGATTTAGATACTGAGAATATTTACGCAGCACATGATTTCTGTCGGATAGCCTCACTTACCACAAGCACCATAGAAAAAATGCGCGAAAGAACTATAAAAACTAACTAAATATTACATCAGCTGCAAGGCTTTGAAAAAATATTACAGAACCCAGAGAAATTGAATGGTAATTAAACCTAGCAATACAATGAAGCGATTCGGCAATCTTTTAAGTTGTCCATGCACCATCTATATCTGGAACTCATCATTTCGTCGTTATAACAAGATCATTGTAATGCGCACAATAAGCAAACAAAGAGTGCATGCCGCATACCAACAGCCAATATAACAGAGCATGTTAGAATGAAACAGCAGACTTACTACTGTCGAGTCCCATGCAAACCAACATGTTCAGGGAGTACAAAATTGGCATGAACAACATAGTAGCAGGCTATAAATTTTGTAACAACGACTGAGCAAGATACAGAATATAGTGGGATCACCTGTGAACTTGTATAAGAGGGAATGCAAACCAATATGTTCAGCATTCCATATGTGAGCGTCATGCCAAGTCAGAGAAACAAGTCAATAATGCAGCTTTTGAAGAACAAGATGGCACACAAAATTATTATCTAGTAATATGACAAGTTTATTTGTACTACAGGCTTAGATAGCAGAGTGATAGCATGCCAAACTAAGTCCTTACTTTGTTAGCTTACAATGAACTAGATACAAAACAATGGCATCACCTGTAGTACAGGGAATGCAAGCCAACATGTTCATGGAGTAAAAAATTGGCACAAACAACATAGTAGCAGGCCATAATTTTTGTAACAACAACTGAGCAAGATAAAGTTATGATGGCTAGATCTACAGAGCAGGGAATGTAAACCAAATATAGAAGTTACGATGCCAAAAGCTATAGAGCAGGGAATGCGAACCAACATGTGCAATTACTTAAAATTGGCCATGAACTAAATAATAGCAGGATGTTACTATAATAGCTAGGAATAAAACAGATAGGAGTTATAATGGCATCACTGATAAACTTGTAGATAAGGGAAACAAATCAATTTGTTTCGGGATATAAAGTTGTAATGAGCAACACATAGAGGATAGTTAATGCTACGGCTTAGGATGGACCAGAAACGGAATATAGTGGGATCTGAACTTGTAGAAAAGGGAATGCACACCAATATGTTCACAATTCTATATGTGAGCGCCATGCCAATTAAGAGAAACAAGTTAATATTGCAGCTTTTGAAGAATCAGATGGCAGACAAAATTATGATGGAAGTAGCTGCTGTGACGAGTTCAAATAAATTTGTACTGCAGGATGGCAGAGCGATAGCATGCAGGAACTAATAGCAGGCAGTTAATTTGTTAGCTTACGACGAAGTAGATAGAAATAACAATGGCATCACCGTAGTACAGGGAATGCAAACCAACATGTTCAGGGAGAACAAGATTGGCATGAACAACGAATGAGCAAGATAGAAGTTATGATGGCTACATCTACAGAGCAGGGAATGCAAACCAAAATGTTCAATCGCTTAAAGTTAGCAATGAACTAGAAAATAGCAAGGTGTTACGGTCATAACTAGGAATGAACTAAAAGAGCTTCAGACAAACAAGCATCTGAACCCAGAACATGGCGCTAAAACAAGGGACTTACATTAGGAGAAGCACTCTGTGGGAATCACAGCAGATCTTCCTGGGGTTGATAGATCCGGTGATGAAGTACACTACATGTGCTACTTGGGGTTGGAGAGACGGCCATTAAACTTCATGGTTACTCATCTCATCTGCAAAGACGTAACGGCGCGTCGTTAGCACAAACAGGTTCCCCCAAGATTAAACAAGAACTTGCAGGCAAGCAATAGAAAAGCGACAGTAGAAGAGTTTAGATCATGCACGGCGCCGGTGAAGCAGATTCGGTTCATGCACATCGGTGTCGGTGAGCAAGATCCGATGCGGTGGACGATACCGCAGCTGAAGCGACTGCGGTAGACTGCTGGATGAGCATATGGTTTCGAGGTTCGGCGGGGATGATCCGGTCCGGTTGATGACGGCGTCGATGAAGCGGCTCCGGCAGGCAGCCGGATGACGAGGATCGCGAGGCCTCGGGTAGGCCAGGGAAGTCCGGCGGGGATGTTCCGGTGCGGTGGTCGTGGAGGTGGTAGAGAGAGGGACTTGAGAAGTTCCGGTGGGTGGTCTCAGATGAGAGACTGAGGGAAATGAATTTTTTTGGGAGGGTTTCCGGGGCTAGGGAGGTGGTGATCCAAAAAATGACGGGCAGACCCCCCCACCAACCGACTTTGCTGTCATCTCCACAGGGGTAGAATGGGAATTTGAAAGCGTGTGAATTTTTTGTATTTTGTGGGCGGGAAGTTTTGCCGCTATGAGATTTTGAATTTGGCTAAGGTCCAAGTATAATGATAAAAAATTGTGAGACCGTACTAGTACCTCTGTTCAAGGCCGAGTGCAAAATCAAATCATCATCACCTTGAATATCGGTCACTACCATGATCATGATCTATCTCTGCAATTAGCGTATCCGCTAGATCTTGCAAAGTATAATGATAAAAAAATTGTGAGACCGTACTAGTACTTCTCTTCTAGGCCGAGTGCAACATCAAATCATCATCACGTTGAAAATTTGTTACCATGATCATGATCTATCTCTGAAATTGGCGCATCCGCTATATCTTTCAAAGTATAATGATAATAAAAATTGTGAGACCATACTAGTACTTCTGTTCAAGTTCGAGTGCAACATCAAATCATCATCACGTTGAAATTTGTTACCATGATCATGATCTATCTCTAAAATTGGCTCATCCGCCAAATCTTGCAAAGTATAATGATAAAAATTGAGAGACCGTACTAGTACTTCTGTTCAAGCCCGAGTGCAACATCAAATCATCATCACGTTGAAAATTTGTTACCATGATCATGATCTATCTCTAAATTTGGCGCATCCGCTAAATCTTGCAAAGTATAATGATAAAGAAATTGTGAGACAGTAGTAGTACTTCTGTTCAAGGTCGAGTGCAACATCAAATCATCATCACGTTGAAAATTTGTTACCATGATCATGATCTACCTCTGAAAATGGGCGCATCCGCTAAAACTTGCAAAGTATAATGATACAAAATTGTGAGACCGTACTAGTACTTATGTTCAAGGTCGAGTGCAACATCAAATCATCATTACATTGAAAATTGTGTTACCATGATCATGATCTATCTCTGAATTTGGCGCATCCGCTAAATCTCGCAAAGTATAATGATAAAAAAATTGTGAGAATGTACTAGTACTTCTGTTCAAGGCCGAGTGCAGGATCAAATCATCATCACGTTGAAATTTGTTACAACGATCATGACATATCTCTAAAATTGGCGCATCCGCTAAATCTTGCACGTGGCGCATCTCGGTGCGGAGCAACAGGTCGGTGCTATCAAGGTTGAGGCGTCGGTAGCGTCATCGGGCTCTCCTCTCTTGATAGATCTTCTACATGGCGCGGCGCACCGCCCGCCGAGAAGCAGTCACATGTGAGACCGAGGTGGAGACGTCGCCGGCATCCTCGAGGCGCGGCCGCCCTTCTACGAGCCAGCGTCGACTCAAGGTATGAATCCATGTGTTGTCGCGCCCCTTCTGCCGATGAAGTGGGGTGCCTTAGATTTATTGTTCTTCTCTTACGATTATTTCGAGCCGAACATGTGTGCTCTTTCTCTGAATATATTGCTTGAAAAGCTAACCAAGTTACTTAAATTCACTTTGTTCTTAATCTTGCGTGCTAATTTTGTTATTTTTGCTGACAGTGGTGCGCGCAAGGAGATTTATTTGTGGGTGTGTTGAGCTGTTAGGCCTAAGTCGAAATCCTCAGCTAAACGAGGCCTCAGCTTAACACATAAAAAAGGTGTTCAATCTCGCCCACAATGTCCTCTTCTTTCCTCTTCCTTTATTGGAACTTGTTTTGCAGACAAGGAAAGTGGCACGTGTAATGTGAGTAAAACCCTCTTAGCCAAAATCAGCTACGAGCAAGATTTTCTGTATTGTAGATGCCCCAATTGACTCTCATCCCCAATGTAGTCTTTTTTATGTCAGTATAGACTTCTTTACTGGATGTATACTATCGTACATGGCATGCATTTGCCTAATGAGCAGCATTGTATTGCTATTCTAGCCAACCTGATCGATATGTCAAGCTTCATGCACGAGATGCCATGTTTAATTTACTCCCTCGCTCCGATCCATATTTCTTGGTGTAAAATGAATGTGAATCGGAGGGAGTACTTTTCTTAGATAGTACTATATCATTTCAAAAAAAAGTACTACTACATCACAAATGCATCAAAAGAGTACTACATCACAAGACCACCACGGTTGTACTAGTAGAGTTTAATGCTGAACTTCCAAAGGGAATAAGATTACATCATTTAGACCAACCAAAAAAATTCAACCACCCTACACAAACCCTGGTCAAAACTAGTTTAACCAATATTACAAAAGTTGTACATAATTCAGAAACCGTCAGAAATATACGAAGCATTCACGAGTCCCCAAAGTCAGTGACTTTGAGTCACTTACAACTGTGGTCCACATATCAGTCACCCAAAGTCATGGCAAAGTCAGTTCAATCCCGTAAATGGCATCTTCGCATGTTGGACCATAGAATATCATTGCTACATTTTCTTCACTACTCCTCCGTCTCGGTTCATAGGGCTTGCGCGTCTCTTTAGGTCGTAAATTTGACAATGATAATACAACGTATATATTACAAAATATATATTATTGGAAAGCTCATGCGTTATACTTTCTAATGATATAATTTTTATGTTATACAATTGCTACTATTATACTTGCCAAATTAAAAACCTAGGGATACGCGTAAGTCATATGAACTTGACTACGCACTCCCTCCATACCGGATTAATAGGCAAATTTCCCGTTGCCAGGTTTTAGGCAGTCATTGATTGGCTTAAAATTACAGCGTGAATCGATCCGTAATTATGGCTAGGAGCCGAACCATCACCAGCGAGTAATTCCTCCCCGCATGCAAACGATCCAGCTACTCTTTGCGCATGCATTATTAACCTCTCCATCCCGCTCCTTCGTCCCCGCGCATGCAAACGAACCAGCTGTTGGAGAGATTATAGGGAGGAAAAGGAAATGAGGAAAGAATTTAGGAGGCTAGCCCCACACGGTCTACTTTATTGGAGTTAATTCCGGTTTTGCCTAACAAAACAATTCATCTTCAAACGGGAGATTTGCCTATTAATCCGGTATGGAGGAGTAGTACACTCCGATGAAGAAGCATCAATTCCCACGGAGGCGCGGGGCCCACGAGCGGGGGCAATGTCGTTTTAAATAGGAGGCAGAATATTTGACAGATGCGCGGAGGAGGGGGGAGAGGACTCTCACCTGCGAGACAGACAAGAAGAGAGACGTTTGAGCAGACAAAGCAAGCAGTGAACAGACAACTCTGTAGCACTGAAAAGGCTACTACCTTCTCTTCCGGGATAAGCAAAAATAGCTGATCGGTACTGACGAAATGCACCAGGGACGCAATGTACTCCAGCTATAATAAAATGGGAAGCATATGGATCCTTCTTAGTCTCCTTAAAATGAAGCTTTTGGTTTTTTTTGAAATTTCCATGTTTTTGAAACCCAAAACCACTTCTCTTCATGCTTGACTTCATAAGACAGAGTTTAGGGTTATGGGTAGATATATACATGATTTTTCTGGTTTGAATATGTCTAGACCTTGTTTATCAACTTGAATGCTTACTATATGACATAAGAATGCTATGTGCTTTGGTTTTTCATTCTTTCGATTTTTTTCTGAATTTTTATGCCCATTTGAATCTTGGTCAAATCCTAGGTTTGACCAAGATTTAAACAAGTTTAAAACATGAAAATGAGAAGGGGAGCCTGTATCCTTCTTAGTCACTCTAAAATGAATCTTTTGGGAGGTTTTTGAAATTTCCATGTTTGAAACCCAAAACCACATCTCTTCGTGCTTGACTTCATAAGACAGAGTTTAGGGTTATGGGTAGATATATACATGATTTTTCTGGTTTGAATATGTCTAGACCTTGTTTATCAACTTGAATGCTTACTATATGACATAAGAATGCTATGTGCTTTGGTTTTTCATTCTTTCGATTTTTTTGAATTTTTATGCCCATTTGAATCTTGGTCAAATCCTAGGTTTGACCAAGATTTAAACAAGTTTAAAACATGAAAATGAGAAGGGAAGCCTGTATCCTTCTTAGTCACTCTAAAATGAAGCTTTTGGGAGGTTTTTGAAATTTCCATGTTTGAAACCCAAAACCACATCTCTTCGTGCTTGACTTCATAAGACAGAGTTTAGGGGTTAGGGGGTACATAGATACATGATTTGCATAGTTTGAATATGTCTAGAGACCTTGTTTCTCAACTTTAATGCTTACTATATGACCTAAGAAGACTATGCATGTGCTTTGGTTTTTCATTTTTCTTAATTTTATGCCCATTTGAATCTTGATCAAATCCTAGGTTTAACCACTATTTAAACAAGTTTAGAACATGAAAATGAAAAGGTAAGCCTGGATCCTTCTTAGTCACTCTAAAATGAAGCTTTTGGGAGGTTTTTGAAATTTCCATGTTTGAAACCCAAAACCACTTCTCTTCATGCTTGACTTCATAAGACAGAGTTTAGGGTTAGGGGTAGATACATGATTTGTCTGGTTTGAATATGTCTTTACCTTCTTTATCAACTTTAATGCTTACTATATGACATAAGAAGACTATGTGCTTTGGTTTTTCATTTTTCTGTTTTTTTTAATTTTATGCCCATTTGAATCTTGGTCAAATCCTAGGTTTGACCAAGATTTAGACAAGTTTAACACGTGAAAACGAATAAGTAAGCATGGATCCTTCTTAGTCACTCCAAAATGTACCAATTGATAGATGTGTTAACTTTGCTTCATGGAAAAAATAATGTCATGTAAATGAGTTAACTTGGATTTCCTACCCTTGAATCCATAGGAAACTTTGTTCTAATGCACTATAATAATCAACCGAGTTTTTACACCAACAGGTCTGTCACTTACGTGTGGTGCCCACGCTTGAGGTCCCACACTTCAGTGAGCACAAGTCACGTGCAATAGGTACGCAAACTCCCAGCCATCTTCTTTGTCAAGAGAAGACGCATCAGGATGCGTATTGGAAGTCTGTGGGTCCTTCTGGATCCTTCGGTTGTCCCTCTCACACAAAAAAACAAATCTCTCTCATTCTCGGCCTCGCTCGACTCGCTCGCTCGCTCGCTCGCTCGCACCTCCTGCTCACTGACAAACCCTGCACAAAAGTCAACATCATCACCCGAAAAAGGGGAGACACCATAATGCTCTCCCTTCTTCTCTCCTTCCGAGTGATCCCTCTTCCTCCGAGTTTCACTCGACGGGCAAACACCCATGTGCTGCATAGTAATAATAAAAAGGTAGTACTCGTAGAAAAATCGATATACGAATCTATAATTAAATAGGTTAAACTAGGGTTTTGCCCAGTTCTACAGATCAAGGGTTCAAAAAAATCCAACTACGGGGTTCGAACAACACGATTCTAATCCAAGAATTTTTTCGACCTCACCCAAATGGCCTCAAACTATAGGGTTAGCATCTAGTGCAGTATGTGTGAAAATGTATGCACTATGTGTGCTATAACTTGTATGTCTTTCAAATTTGAACCAAATTTGAATAAGTTTGAAATATTTGAAAAGGGGCTTTTGGCTTAAATGTTTGAAACCAAAAACCACTTCTCTTCATGCATGCTTGACTTCATAAGACAGAGTTTAGCTAGGGTTAGGGGGTAGATGCATGATTTTCCTGGTTTGAATATGTCTAGACCTTGTTTATCAACTTAATTGAATGCTTACTATATGACATAAGAATACTATGTGCCTTGTTTTTTTATTTTTTTATTTTTTTAAAATTTTATGCCCATTTGAATCTTGGTCAAATCCTAGGTTTGAACATGGTTTAAACAAGTTTAAATCATGAATATGAAAAATTAAGCATCTATATATCCTTCTTAGTCACTCCAAAATGTAGCTCTTGGGAGGGTTTTCGAAATTTCCATGTTTGAAACCAAAAACCACTTCTCTTCATGCATGCTTGACTTCATAAGACAGAGTTTAGGGTTAGGGGTAGATATATACATGATTTTCTGGTTTGAATATGTCTAGACCTTGTTTATCAACTTGAATGCTTACTATATATATATGACATAAGAATGTTATGTCCTTTGGTTTTTCATTTTTTATGCCCATTTGAATCTTTTGGTCAAATCCTAGAGGTTTGACCAAGATTTAAACAAGTTTAAAACATGAAAATGAAAAGGGAAGCTTGTATATCCTTCTTAGTCACTCTAAAATGAAGTTTTGGGAGGTTTTGAAATTTCCATGTTTGAAACCCAAAACCACTTCTCTTCATGCTAGACTTCATAAGACAATTTAATTAGGGGTTAGGGGGTAGATACATGATTTGTCTGGTTTGAATATGTCCAAACCTTGCTTGTTTATCAACTTGAATGCTTACTATATGACATAAGAATGCTTACCATATGTTTGAATTTTAAAAGCATATAGTCTTCTTATGTCATATAGTAAGCATTCAAAAGTTTTTCTTTGAGAGAGTAGCATGCATTCAAAAGTTGATAAATAAGATTTGGACATATTCAAACCAGACAAATCATGTATCTACACCCCCTAACCCTAAACTCTGTCTTATGAAGTCAAGCATGAAGAGAAGTGCTTTTGGGTTTCAAACATGGAAATTTCACAAACCTCCCAAAAGCTTCATTTTACAGTGACTAAGAAGGATCCAGGCTTACCTTTTTTTTCATTTTTTAAACTTGTTTAAATCTTGATCAAACCTAGGATTTGACCAAGATTCAAATGGGCATAAAAAATCAGGAAAAAATCAAAAAATGAAAAAACAAAGCACATATATAGCCTTCTTATGTCATATATATAGTAAGCATTCAATTAAGTTGATAATTAAACAAGGTCTATACATATTCAAACCAGAAAAAAGCATGTATCTACCCATGCATAACCCTATACTTTTGTCTTATGAAGACGTCAAGGATGAAGAGAAGTGGATTTGGGTTTCAAACATGGAAATTTCAAAAACCTCCCAAAAGCATGTATATATCTACCCCTAACCCTAATCTTTGTCTTATGAAGCCAAGCATATGAAGAGAAGTGATTTTGGGTTCAAACATGGAAATTTCAAAAACCTCCCAAAAGCTTCATTTTAGAGAGACTAAGAATGATCCATGCTTACCTTTTCATTGCCATGTTTTAAACTTGTTTTAACCTTGGTCAAACATAGTATTTGACCAAGATTCAAATGGGCGTAAAAGTTCAGAAAAAGTTAAAAAATGAAAAACCAAAGCACACACATATATAGCCTTCTTATGTCATATAGTAAGCATTCAAGTTGATAAACAAGGTCTAGACATATTCAAACAAGAAAAATCATGTATCTACACACCTAACCATAAACTCTGTCTTAAG
The DNA here is from genome assembly GCA_030979885.1 of Lolium multiflorum. Classification (NCBI taxonomy): domain Eukaryota; kingdom Viridiplantae; phylum Streptophyta; class Magnoliopsida; order Poales; family Poaceae; genus Lolium; species Lolium multiflorum. Next base: position 239,391,727 of record CM061750.1, on the reverse strand, counting down.
TGGTTTTGTGTTTCAAACATGGAAATTTCACAAACCTCCCAAAAGCTTCATTTTACAGTGACTAATTAAGGAGGATCCATGCTTACCTTTTGGCTTAAACGTTTGAAACCAAAAACCAATTCTCTTCATGCATGCTTGACTTCATAAGACAGAGTTTAGCTAGGGTTAGGGGGTAGATACATGATTTTCCTGGTTTGAATATGTCTAGAAGGATCCTTCGCAGACTAAGAAGGATCCATGCTTACCATTTTATTTTGCTTGTAAGATAGAAAGAAATGGGTAAACTGACTCAACAATAAAGTAAAAGAATGGCCCTTCGCAGAGGGAAGCAGGGATTACTGTTTTTGTGCTAGAGCTTTTGAAAACATAGAAACAATTTTGTCAACGGTAGTAATAATTCATATGTGCTATGCATAATACTTCCTACAAGTTGCATGTCTCATGCATAGAGTACTAATAGTGCTCGCACCTTGTCCTACTAACTCGGAAACACGGATTCTCATCGCATAACATATGTTTCAACCAAGTGTCACAAAGGGGTACCTCTATGCCGCATGTACAAAGGTCTAAGGAGAAAGCACGCATTGGATTTCTCGCTTTTGATTATTCTCAACTTAGACATCCATACCGGGACAACATAGACAACAGATAATGGACTCCTCTTTTAATGCTTAAGCATTCAACAATAGTTAATATTCTCATAAGAGATTGAGGTTGTATGTCCAAACTGAAACTTCCACCATGATACATGGCTTTAGTTAGCGGCCCAATGTTCTTCTCTAACATATGCATACTCAAACCATTTGATCATGAAATCCACTTACTTCAGACAAGACGAACATGCATAGCATCTCACATGATATCCAACAAAGGTAAAGTTGATGGCGTCCCAGAAAACATGGTTACCGCTCAACAAGCAACTTATAAGAATTAAGACACATAACTACATATTCATCACCACAATAGTTTTTAAGCTATTTGTCCCATGAGCTATATATTGTAAAGGTAGAGGAATGAAATTTTAAAGGTAGCACTCAAGTAATTTACTTTGGAATGGCAGGAAATACCACATAGTAGGTAGATATGGTGGACACAAATGGCATGGAGTTTGGCTCAAGGTGTTTGGATGCACGAGAAGCATTTCCTCTCAGTACAAGGTTTGGGCTAGCAAGGTTGTTTGAAGCAAACACAAGTATGAACAGGTACAGCAAAACTCACACAAGAACATATTGCAAGCATTATAAGACTCTACACTGTCTTCCTTGTTGTTCAAACACTTTACCCGAAAATATCTAGACTTAGAGAGACCAATCATGCAAACCAAATTAAACAAGCTCTACGGTAGTTCTTCATTAATAGATTAAACTACATGATGCAAGAGCTTAAACATGATCTATGAGAGCTCAAACAATTGCCAAATTGCCAAACCATATGCAGCATTTTCCAATTCCAACCAAATAGCAATTTAACGAAGCAATTTCAGCTTTCGCCATGAACATTAAAGCACAATTAAGAACACAAGTGTTCCATATGAAAAAGCGGAGCGTAATATCTCCAATATAAGAATGGTGGGATCCAACTTTATTCAAAACAAAACAAAAATAAAAACAAACCGACGCTCCAAGTAAAGAACATAAGAATGTGACGGAATAAAAATATAGTTTCACTAGAAGTGACCTGATAATGTTGTCGATGAAGAAGGGGATGCCTTGGGCATCCCCAAGCTTAGATGCTTGAGTCTTCTTAAAATATGCAGGGATGAACCACCGGGGTATCCCCAAGCTTAGACCTTTCACTCTTCTTGATCATAGTATATCATCCTCTTCTCTTGACCCTTGAAAACTTCCTTCACACAAACTTCAAGCAAACTCATTAGAGGGTTAGTGCATAACCAAAAATTCATATATTCAGAGGTGACACAATCATTCTTAACACTTCTGGACATTGCACAAAGCTTCTGAAAGTTAATGGAACAAAGAAACTCATTCAACATAGCAAAAGCGGCAATGCGAAATAAAAGACAGAATCTGTCAAAAACAGAACAGTCCGTAAAAATGCATCTGGAAGGGGCACTTAACTTGCTCAAGTGGAAAAACTCAAAACTAATGAAAGTTGCGTACATATCTGAGGATCACGCTCGTAAATTTTCAGATTTTTTAGATTTTTTTACAGAGACTTATGCCAGAATTCGTGACAGACAGCAATGCTGTTTCTGCGCAGCGATCCCAAATATAGCATCAACTTTAGCATAAAAACTTTACTTGGCACAAAAACATGATAAGGAGAGGTTGCTACAGTAGTAAACAACTTCCAAGACTCAACAATACAGTAAATAAAATAAAACATGGGTTATCTCCCAAGAAGTGCTTTTCTTTAACGCCTTTCAGCTAGGCGCAGAAAGTGCAAATCAAGTAACATCAAGAGAAGATGCATCAACATTATTACCTTGGGAGTTGGGAGTTTTCTCAACAATGCATTGTATCTGGTCTATATAAGTAACTCCTCTCTCATTGCTCCTAGGCTTACTATTCTCATCAAACAAATTTTCAGGAACAAGCCAAGCATAGTTATTTTCCAAAGCTTCATACATCCCTAAGAGTTTACTAGGTATTGGCGCTTTAATTTCCCTACCATCATTAACATTATTAGTGTACTTAATTCTATCCATATCCATCTTTTCAAGTATTTGTTTAAAACTAGGAAAGAAACCAAGCCTCTTATGCTTGATAAAAACTTTTCTAGCTTCTTTAGCTATATCCTCAAATTCTCTAACAAGGACTTTTAAAACAAAATTTCTCTTTTCTCCCATCTCCATATCCGAAAGTGTAAGAAACATATGTTGTATTATGGGATTGAGATTAACAAATCTAGTTTCCAACATGTGTATTAAACAGGCAGAAGCACTTTCATAAGTAGGAGCAGTTTTTAATAATGGTATATCTTCAAAATCTTCATCCATGCTAACATGGGTGAAAAATTCTTCTATATTATCTCTTCCAATGATACACCCTCGTCCTACCGGTATCTTTTCAAGAGTAAACTTAGGAGGAAACATGATGAAGTAAACAAAAAGTAAACTAGGCAAACAAAGTAAAGTAAAGACAAGTAACTAATTTTTTTGTGTTTTTGATATAGAGAACAAGACAGTAAATAAAGTAAAGCTAGCAACTAATTTTTTTTGTGTTTTGTTTAAGTGCAGCAAACAAAGTAGTAAATAAAATAAAGCAAGACAAAAACAAAGTAAAGAGATTGGAAGTGGAGACTCCCCTTTGCAGCGTGTCTTGATCTCCCCGGCAACGGCGCCGAAAACAGTCTTGATGCGCGTAGATGTACACGTCCGTTGGGAACCCCAAGAGGAAGGTATGACGGTGAGCAAGTTTTCCCTCAGAAAGAAACCAAGGTTATCGAACCAGTAGGAGCCAAGAAGCACGTGAAGGTTGTTGGTGGAGGAATGTAGTGCGGCGCAACACCAGTGAAACCGGCGCCAACGTGGAACCTGCACAACACAATCAAAGTACTTTGTCCCAACGTAACAGTGAGGTTGTCAATCTCACCGGCTTGCTGAAAACAAAGGATTAAGCGTATCGAGTGGAAGATGGTGTTTGTTTGCAAAGAACAGAAAGTAGAATGTATTCAGATGAAAAGAATGGACCGGGGTCCACAGTTCACTAGAGGTGTCTCTCCAATAAGATAACTAACATGCTGGGTGAACAAATTACAGGCATGCAATTGACAAATAAAGATTCAATACATATCAATGATGATTACTATGTGATTTAATCAGGGCATTACGACAAAGTACATAGACCGCTATCCAGCATGCATCTATGCCTAAATAATCCACCTTCGGTTATCATCCGAACCCCTTCCGTATTAAGTTGCGAACAACAGATAATTGCATTAAGTATGGTGCGTAATGTAATCAACACAAATATCCTTAGACAAAGCATCAATGTTTTATCCCTAGTAGCAACAGCACATCCACAACCTTAGAACTTTATGTCACTGTCCCAGATTAAATGGAGGCATGAACCACTATCGAGCATAATTACTCCCTCTTGGAGTTACAAGTATCAACTTGGCCAGAGCCTCTACTAGCAACGGAGAGCATGAAAGAACATAAACAACACATATATGATAGATTGATAATCAACTTAACATAGTATTCTCTATTCATCGGATCCCGCCAAACACAACATGTAGCATTACAAATAGATGATCTTGATCATGTTAGGCAGCTCACAAGATCTATAACAATGAAAGCACAAGCGGAGAAGACAACCATCTAGCTACTGCTATGGACCCATAGTCCAAGGATGAACTACTCACGCATCAATCCGGAGGCGGGCATGATGATGTAGAGCCCCTCCGGTGATGATTCCCCTCTCCGGTAGGGTGCCGGAGGCGATCTCCTGAATCCCCGAGATGGGATTGGCGGCGGCGCCTCTCGCAATGTTTTCCGTATCGTGGCTCTCGGCAGGGGGTTTCGCGACGAAGGCTATTTGTAGGCGGAAGGGTAGGTCGGGGGCGACGCGAGGGCCCACACACTAGGCCGGCGGCCGGGCTTGGGCCGCGCCGCCCTAGTGTCCGGCCACCTCGTGGCCCCACTTCGTCTCCCTTTCGGTCTTCTGGAAGCTTCAAAATAGGGCCCCGGGCGTTGATTTCGTCCAATTCGAGAATATTTCCTTACTAGGATTTCTGAAACCAAAACAGGAAAAACAGCAACTGGCACTTTGGCATCTTGTTAATAGGTTAGTGCCGGAAAATGTATAATAATGCTGTAAAGTATGTATAAAACATTCAAGTATTGTAATAAAAGTAGCATGGAACATAAGAAATTATAGATACGTTTGAGACGTATTGCATGAAGAGACGTGGTTTTGGGTTTCAAACATGGAAATTTCAAAAACCTCCCAAAAGGCTCATTTTAGAGTGACTAAGAAGGATCCATGCTTACCTTTTCCTTTTCATATTTTGAACTTGTTTAAATCATTGTCAAACCTAGGATTTGAACAAGATACAAATGGGCACAAAATAAAAAAATCAGAAAAATGAAAAACAAAAGCACATAGTCTTCTTATGTCACATAGTAAGCATGTATTGAAGTTGATAAACAAGGTCTAGACATATTCAAACTATACAAATCATGTATCTACCCCCTAACCCAGCCCTAAACTCTGTCTTATGAAGTCTAGCATGAAGAGAAGTCGTTTTGGGTTTCAAACGTTTAAGCCAAAATCCCCATTTCAAATATTTCAAACTTATTCAAATTTGGTTCAAATTTGAAAGACATACAAGTTATAGCACACATAGTGCATACATGTTCACACATACTGCACTAGATGCTAACCCTATAGTTTGAGGCCATTGGATGAGGTCGAAAAAATTCTTGGATTAGAAATGGGGTTGTTCGAACCCCATAGTTGGATTTTTTTGAACCTTGATCTGTAGTACTGGGCAAAACCCAAGTTTAACCTATTTAATTATAGATTCGTAGGTTGATTTTTCTACGTACCTTTTATTATTACTATGCAGCACATGTGTGTTTGCCCGTCGAGTGAAACTCGGAGGAAGAGGGATCACTCGGAAGGAGAGAAGAAGGGAGAGCATTATGGTGTCTCCCCTTTTCGGGTGATGATGTTGATTTGTGGGGTTTGTCGGTGCAGGACGTGCGAGCGAGCGAGTCGAGCGAGGCCGAGAATGAGAGAGATTTGTTTTTTTTGTGAGAGGGACAACCGAAGGATCCTGAAGGACCCAGACACTTCCAAAATACGCATCCTGATGCATCTTCTCTTGACGAAGAAGATGGCTAGGAGTTTGCGTACCTATTGCACGTGACTTGTGCTCACTGAAGTGTGGGACCACACGCGTGGGCACCACACGTAAGTGACAGACCTGTTGGTGTAAAAACTCGGTTGATTATTATAGTGCATTAGAACAAAGTTTCCTATGGATTCAAGGGTAGGAAATCCAAGTTAACTCATTTACATGACATTATTTTTTCCTGAAGCAAAGTTAACACATCTATCAATTGGTACATTTTGGAGTGACTAAGAGGATCTAGGCTTACTTATTCGTTTTCACGTGTTAAACTTGTTTAAATCTTGTTAAACCTAGGATTTGACCAAGATTCAAATGGGCATAAAATTAAAATAAAACAGAAAAATGAAAAACCAAAGCACATATATAGTCTTCTTATGTCATATAGTAAGCATTAAAGTTGAGAAACAAGGTCTAGACATATTCAAACTATGCAAATCATGTATCTACGTACCCCCTAACCCCTAAACTCTGTCTTATGAAGTCAAGCATGAAGAGAGGTGGTTTTGGGTTTCAAACATGGAAATTTCAAAAACCTCCCAAATGCTTCATTTTAGAGTGACTAAGAAGGATACAGGCTTCCCTTCTCATTTTCATGTTTTAAACTTGTTTAAATCTTGGTCAAACCTAGGATTTGACCAAGATTCAAATGGGCATAAAAATTCAGAAAAAATCAAAAGAATGAAAAACCAAAGCACATAGCATTCTTATGTCATATAGTAAGCATTCAAGTTGATAAACAAGGTCTAGACATATTCAAACCAGAAAAATTATGTATATATCTACCCCTAACCCTAAACTATATCTTATGAAGTCAAGTATGAAGAGAAGTGGTTTTGGGTTTCAAACATGGAAATTTCAAAAAACCCCAAAAGCTTCATTTGAGGGTGACTAAGAAGGATCCATGCTTACCATTTGATTTTCATGTTTTAACCTTGTTTAAATCTTGGTCAAACCTAGGATTTGACCAAGATTCAAATGGGCGAAAATTTAAAAAATCAGAAAAATGAAAAACCAAAGTACATAGTCTTCTTATGTCATATAGTAAGCATTCAAGTTGTTAAACAAGGTCTAGACATATTCAAACTAGACAAATCATGTATCTATACCCCTAACCCCTAATTAAACTCTGTCTTATGAAGTCAAGCATGAAGAGAAGTGGTTTCGGGTTTCAAACATGGACTAAGAAGGATCATTTTAAAAAAACCCCAAAAGCTTCATTTTAGAGTGCATAAGAAGGATCTAGGCTTACTCTTTCATTTTCATGTTTTAATCTTGTTTAAATCTTGGTCAAACCTAGGATTTGACCAATATTCAAATGAGCATAAAATAAAAAACAAAGCACATAGTCTTCTTATGTCATATAGTAAGCATTCAAGTTCATAAACAAGGTCTAGACACATTCAAATCAAACAAGTCATGTACACCTAACCCTAAACTGTGTCTTATAAATGAAGTCAAGCATGAAAAGAAGTGTGGTTTTGGGTTTCAAACATGGAAATTTGAAAAACCTCCCAAAAGCTTCATTTTAATTAGACTGACTGATTAATTAAGAAGGATCCATGATTAATTACCTTTTCATTGTCATGTTTTAAACTTGTTTAAATCTTGGTCAAACCTAGGATTTGACCAAGATTCAAATGGGCATAAAAATTCAGAAAAAATCGAAAGAATGAAAAACCAAAGCACATAGCCTCTTCTTATGTCATATATAGTAAGCTTTCAAATTGATAAAACATGGTCAAAAATCATGTATCTTCCCCTAACCCTAAACTCTGTCTTATGAAGTCAAGCATGAAGAGAAGTGGTTTTGGGTTTCAAACATGGTAAATTCAAGAACCTCCCAAAAGCTTCATTTTAGAGTGACTAAGAGAAGGATCCAGACTTACCTTTTCATTTTCACATGTTAAACTTGTTTAAATATTGTCAAACCTAGAATTATACTAGTCTATGATACAACACCTTCAATGCATAGTATCATGAATTAGTATCATGCAATGTTGCGAAAAACCAATTATTCATTTCTTTCCAAATAGACTAGCTTTGCGAGGATGACAAAACATTTCTTTATTGCCCTCTCGTATGAATCACCTCCATACATCACCTCTCATACCGATTGAAAGCCATGCCAAATCGTTGGTTCAAGACCATGAATACCAAGCCAATTTTGTTAGCTAGTTGGACCACCCTCGGATTGAGAACCAACGGTTGAAAGAAAGGTGGGCGCCAACTCATATTTTTTTCTCGAGAGTCCGACACTTGATGTTGATTGCAAAGTTCACAAAGGCCAAAATTTTGACATCCTCTTTGTGCAAGTCTTGCCACCATCCAAACTCGGTTTTGAAGTACCAACCAAGAAAAAAAAGCTTGCACTTTGGAGGACCCCATGGACCATGAAAATTTTGAAAAACTTCCAGTAAATCATGCATATTTCGATTTATATTTTGGTGAAGTTTCATTCGATTTGAATCATAGGTTTGTGAGCAAATATATATTTAGTTTAAACTAGTGCTCGAGTACGTAAGAAGCTATTTAATCACAAGCTAGTCGTCCGAATGGGATGAAATATTCATAGATTTTAAAACAAGGCATCTACATATTACTGGATTTTTTTCAAAATTTTCTGAATAGTTTTTCTTTTTTAGCTTCGAAATAAGAGATAGTTTGGAACGTTGGATCTCAAATGGATGGTAGATGGTGGGACACAGTCACAATGTATCTTGGAAGCATCAAGTCACTGAAGCTCTGTCCGGTTTCCAAACCAAGCTAGGAAAGGCATTGAAAATGAAGTTCTGCTCTAAAACATTTCTCATTCCATTTTGGTGCTCGCGCGGTTGCATGCTGCCCACGTGTTAAGGTACGTGTCTCTGGCATGTAGAGAACTACGATTATTGGCGAAAAATATATCGAAATGGAAACTGTAAAAAAAAAGCCCTCTCTGGTCAACCTGATGTGACGAGACATCACTGCACCAAACGTCGTCGCAAATTTATAGATGGGTGGCGTGCTAGTCTACCAACAGTCAAATCGGCGCCCAGTCGCAGCAGCAGCCTAGAGTACTACCTAGTTTTTGCCCCTTGCATGTCTATCATCTTCTTCTTCACCCTCCCAGAATCACGCGCACGCGCAGGATCTCGATCCCCACCACGCCGCATCACTAGTACTATACCTTTCTCTCCTCACCCCACCCGGCCGCGGCGCGCATCGTTTCTTCCATAGCGCTCGCCCTCTCCTCCGAAAACCCCAAGCGCAGTTGCATCCGCCATCCACCTAAATCCATCTTCACGTGATGGATTATTCTAGGCTTTGCCGGGGCGGCGGGGACGGCCACTTGGAGGCTCTCACCGGCGACAACATCGACCTCATCGCTGCGCATCTGGACGTTACCTACACCGTCCGACTTGCCGCATGTTCCAGGGAGCTCTACGACATGATCAGCAAGGATGAAGGTAAGATGCACCATTGGGATGAACCCTGCCTGCTGATGCCTCCGCCTGCTTATTGGTTCGATGAACACTGGGACGTGGCGAGAGCATCTCGTCTGCATGATACCGTGTACGACCTGGTGCCCCTCGACCATCCTCGCCGTTCTGTCGCCCTGCCGTTCATGCACGACAGAAAATGGCTTGGCGCGAACGGCGACTGGATCGCCGCCGCCGATCATCATGGGTGGTGCCTCGTGAACGTCTACACCGAGCGACATATCCCCCTTCCATCCCTACCTGATTCGAAGATTTGTCATAGTATTGTTTCATATCAACCTGCATACTATCTTTCTGGGGTCCGAGCAATTAATTTGTTGAAGATTGTAATCTGCCAAGTGCCCACAAAAGGTGGGAGGTACGCAGATTACAAGCTCATCGCCTTGTTCGACAAAAGGATTTTCTACCTTGAAGGGGGTGGCGACTGGAGAATGCTGGAGGCCCTTACACCTGCACCTGATTATCCAAATTACTGTGATGCCATTGAACTCGGTGGCCACGTTTTTGCGGTGGACGAAACTGACGGCTCCACGTACTTCTGGGACACCGCAAATGGTATTTTTTCAGTCCTTATGTTGCATTGCATGATACACTGCCTTAATCAATGAAGTTATTCATGAACTACCTTGTTTATATTTTACCTTTCATAAATGACTTAATGATCACACCCCCTTTTGCTGAATATGAATGAACCGTTGCTTGCAATGAATTAGTACTAATTAGTCACCAACAAACATAGTATGCTCAGTATGTGATTGCATTCCTGAATTAGTAACTCTACGCCACTGCAGAATATGGATGTAATTAACCAGTATCTCAAAAGATAAGGTAGCACTATGAAGGCACCCTTTTTGATAACCTTTTACACCCATTGTTTCATATATAACTAATTGATTTTTGCTCCAAAAGGAGGACGAGAGACCCCCGCCATCTGCATCAGAGAGATGCATAAGGACTTTCATAAGTATATGACTTAACAATCACATCCTTTGTCTGAATATGAATGAACCGTTGCTTGCAATGAATTAGTACTAATCAGTCATCAGCAAACATAGTATACTCCGTATGTGAATGCATTCCTGAATTAGTAACTCTATGCACTGCAGAATATGGATGTAATTAACAAGTATCTCAAATGTTAACATAGAAACAGAAAAATAGAAGAAAATCGTTTGTAATTACATGCGTAGCTTATATTTTAATATAAATCTTCCCTATTAATAGTGATGCTATTAATAATTATTATGTGTAAAATCTGATCAATCCGATGCATAGTTTTAGTTCTTGGCTGTAATCTTACCGATAACTGGATTTTTTGGGTACCTATCGGTGTAAGAAAGCACCGGCCGGTGTTTACCAAAATTTGTGTAAAATTGGACGAGATATATTTTACAAACAGTTCGTTTGTTACATGCGTATATTTTCTAGAGATCGGGGAAAAAGCCTTGATTGGATGTACCTACATGCAGATCAAACAGTTCTTTATTTATATCGGTGAACAATCTGCAAAATGGTATTATTAATTTTGTTTTTGATACGGATACATTATTTCTCCCATTTTCTTGAATAGATTTCAGTTTCCCACAATTATCTTTGATTAGTGATTGTGACGTCCCCTCATTCAAAATAACTCAGGTTATCTTTTTCCTAATTCAATGTTATTTAAGTTTGAGTAAGTTTACGATTAATATCTACAACCTCATATATATATAAGATTTAGCACCTGCAGGCCTAACAAAGTTAGCTGCCTGTAGTCCCCTGTATAGTTCTTTCTTTTTGCTTTCTCAGTTTTTCGTAGCCTTGCTACAACCCTGTATGCTCTAATATATAATGATGCACGACTAGGCATGTGTTCGAGAAAAGAAAATCTAAATATCTTTTGTAATATATGAACCTATATTGATGTTTTAGATGTTGGTAGTATAATTTTCGATAAACTTGAACAGACTTAAATCAGTTTAACTTAGCACAACCATATAGCGTACCTTTTTTAGAACGCGAAAATGAGGTAAACAAATACCATGTGTACCCTTTACTATCAATAGTAGAGAAGAGATTATGAACCTTCAACTCTAAAATGCAAATTCTTCTACTGAATGGATAGCTGCATCTAGGGGGCAACAACAATTTTAGGATAAATTGCGAAAGCCATCGAACTCGAGACCACCATTTAATGTATCTGATGCTTTCACTGTCTAGATACATCTGAATTTGGACAAATCTCAGACACTTTCGGTGGGACAGAGGTAGTATATAACTGTGTATACACTAACTAGTGTCTAGTTTTGGCGAAGTTAAGACTAGTTTCGTGGGATGGATGCAGTATAACTGATATATTGGACACTCGATTTGAACACATGAATGACCAATGTCCTTAGCTTACATAGTCGTATTTATACTGTGAGCATGAACGATGAACAATGCTGCTGTTTGAATATGGTTGCCAGTAACACCCTATTCGTCTCCATTTCTAATATTGCAGAAAACCCGATGCTCCCGTTTGTAATCCCGCCACCGGTGGTGGATGATCAGCAGTACGCGTGGTTCCTCGCTCCATCTGCTGATGGCAAGCGATTGATGATCATCCTTACAGTAAACAACATTGGGATTGCCAATGCTGAAGTACCTCCTGACATTCCCTATGCTGCTAATGGGCTTCAGCTACGGCAGTATCCTCCTGTTGCCACCTACGTCTTTGAGCAGGATCCCTTATCTACTGCACGTGCAGGGGACTTTCTTTGGAGGCAGGTTAACAGCCTCGGCGACCACTCTCTGTTCCTCGGACTCAATTACCCGATCATTGCCAACCTGAAGAAGCGTGAATCCAAAGCTCCTGATGGCACATTGGTTCCATTCATGAGGAAAAACTGCGTCTACACAGCATACCGGAAGATTCTTCATAATCAATACCCTAAAATTTTGCGCTGCAACCTCCAGCCAGATGAAGGTGAGACTGTGGGAGTTATCAGCCTTCCCAAGGATGGTTGGGATAGTGTCCGACAAGCGGCTATGTGGTTTAAGCCTGCTTTAAACATTGCCCGTTCGGTGTTACCTTTAAAAAAACACTGACACACTTTTTTATTATGCTTGAAGTGTTGAGAAGTAGTACACTGCTTTTAGTATGTACTAGTTTGAATCAGTTTATTTGAACACTGCCCTGCTTTTGTATTTCGTGTTGCCTTCATATTATAACCCATGCATGGCTGTTTTAGGATTGACTTTATTTCAGCACTATAATTACAATGTGTGTACGTCCTTTATAATATAGCCACCTCTTGTTGATCATACTCATGAGAGGACCATTCCTATTTTTTCGCCGCTAAAGGGTAAAGTACATCCACTGGCACGGGGGTGTGTTCGGTTCCACCCCATCCCCAAACCGAACATGCATCAACTACGAGCAAGGAAGTAGATGTGCGACCTAGGTGACTGTGCGGACCCCACATGTGAACCAAAGAAAAAAACATGTCAATACGGAACTGATGTACATACGACAACTCCTATATGATATGCGTATGTACGATTGAGCATCTGGAGGTGTGCTGCCACCTGCTTCCTCACACGAAGGGTTGGATCTTGTGTTTCGTACACGGATCGGACTGAAATTGTCGTGTGCATAGCAAGGTTCATGTCAATAAGGCTGAGTTTGGCATCTAAGTCTAGGCAACAAATACTTTTGGGTTCCAACGGCCATCTACATGGTATTTGCTATTGGCCTACTTGCTCCGGCTGTCGAAGCCCAATAACTACAAATGGGCCTTTCTGCTCATGCAATGTCGGCCCTTTTCTAAAGAACCACAGATCCTATGATTGGCAAAAAACAAAAACACGGAGATTCTACATAAAAGTTGTTTGTATTTATTTTGAATTATTGGGTTGCAATTTTTGAAACTGCTCATGGCCAATATGAAAATCCTTGATCGCTCCATACCCACATGGATCACGGTATTTTTAAAAATTCATAAAGTGGATTTGAAATTTAAAACATATCCTAATAATTCCATGATTTATTCTATTAACTTGCAAGATCTTGGAGCGAAAGAGCTTGTATTAGTCTGCAAAAATAATACAGATAAACCTGTCATTAACAAGAAATGAAGGTTTATCGTCCAAAGAGGATGCCAAGTGGGACCCACGAGCCAGCAGCGTCCTCAACATTTCAAATGCGGTAGGAGATCCAAAAAAAGCAAGTATCCCGAAAATAGGTGTCAAAAATAAATCATAGAAAGGAAACATTTATAGTTCAGAGAGGCTGACATGTGGGACAGATCTGCCAGCAGCCTCCTCATCATTACAAAGTCGGCAGATGATCAAAATAAAAAAGGCAAATAGCCAGAAATTAGGGGTCAAAAGTAAATCCAACAAAGGAAACTTTTATTCTTCATAGAAGATGACATGTGGGACCGACCTGCCAGCATCGTCCTCATCGTTTCAAAGGCCGCAGGGGATCAAAAGAAAAAGGCAAATATCCAGAAATTAGGGGTAAAAAATAAATCCAACAAAGGAAAGGTTTATTGTTCATAGAGGCTGACATGTGGGACCCATGAGCCAGCAGCGTCCTCAATTTCAAAGGCGGCACATGATCGAAAGAAAAGGCAAGTGACGAAAAATCAGGGGGTAAAAAATCCAAGAAAATAATTTTTATTGTACATAGAAGATGACATGCGGGTCCCATGAGCCACCACCTTACTCAACGTTTCGAGGCGGCATGAGATCAAAAGAAAAAGGAAAGTGACCAAATATGAGGAGCAAAAAATAATCCAAGAAAAGACACTTTTATTGTACATAGAGGATGAAATATGGGTCCCATTTTGCAGCAGCGGTCTCAATGTTTCGAATGCGGCATGAGATCGAAAGAAAAAGGAAAGTGCCAAAACATCAGTAGCCAAAAATAATACAAGATAAGAAACTTTATTGTACATAGATTATGACACGGGTCCCATTTTTCAGCAGGGTCTTCGCCAAGGGGCCCGGGATCGAAAGAAAAAGGAAGTGACCAAATATCAGGAGCCAAAAATAATTCAAGAAAAGAAACTTTATTGTACATAGAGGATGACATGCGGGTCCCATTTTGCAGCGGTCTCAACGTTTCCAATGCGGCACGGGATCAAAAGAAAAAGGAAGTAGCCAAAATCAGGGGTAAAAATAATTCCAAGAAAGGAAACTTTTATTCTACCTAGAGGATGACTTGCGGGACCCACGAGCCAGCAGCTTCCTCAACGTTTCAGAGGCGGCATGATACCGAAAGAAAAAGGCAAGTGAGAAATATCAGGTCCCAAAAATAATCCAAGAAAAACGGTTTATTGTACATAGAGGATAACATGCGGGTCCCATTTTGCAGCAGCGTTCTCAACGTTTCAAAGTTGGCATGAGATCGAAAGAAAAAGGCAAGTGACAAATATCAGGAGCCAAAAATAATCCACGAAAGAAACTTTTATTGTGCATAGAGGATGACATGCGGGTCCCATTTTGCTCGTACGATTTCAGCCCACTCCAAAATAGGAAAGTCCTATGTTCGCAAAAACAAAAAAAAACAAGGAGATTCAACATATGAGTTTGTTTATGTAAAAATAAAGATCTAATTTATCCGTTTGCTAGCTCAGAGCGAAATACACTGTTTATTGTCTGCAAAATAATCAAGATATCACATGTTTCTTGTACGGGGAGGCTGACATCGGGGACCCATGAGCCAGCAGGGTCGTCAACATTTTAAAGGCGGGGATCGAAAGAAAAAATAAACCAAAAATCAGTTGGTAAAAAATCCATGAAAAGAAACATTTATTGTTCGAGAGGCTGACATGCGGGATCATGAGGCAGCAACATCCTCAACGTTTCAAAGGCGGCAGGGGATCAAAAGAAAAAGAAAGTAGCCAGAAATTAGGGGGTCAAAAATAAACTCCAAAAAAAGAAAGTTGATTGTACATAGAGGATGACATGCGGGTCCCATAAGCCAGCAGCTTACTCAACGTTTCCAAGGCGACAGGGGATCAAAAGAAAAGAGGAAATCGCCAAAAATAAACTTTATTGTACATAGAGGATGACATGCGGGTCCCATTTTGCAGCAGCGGTCCCAACGTTTCAAATGCGGCTTGAGATCAAAAGAAAAAGAAAGAAGCCAGAAATAGGGGTAAAAAACTCCAAGAAAAGAAAGTTGATTTTACATAGAGGATGACAAGCGGGTCCCATGAGTCAGCAGCTTACTCAACGTTTCCAAGGCAGCAGGGGATCAAAAGAAAAAGGAAATAGCCAAAAATCAGAGGGTGAAAAAAAACCAAGAAAATGAACTTTTATATTACATAGAGGATGACATGCGGGTCCCATGAGCCAGCAGGTTCCCCAACGTTTCAAAGGTGGCATGAGATCGAAAGAAAAAGGCAAGTGACCAAATATCAGGAGCCAAAAATAATAATCCAAGAAAAGAAATTTTTATTGCACATAGAGGATGACATGCGGGTCCCATTTAGCAGCAGCGGTCTCAACGTTTCGAAAGGCGCACAGACCAAAAAAGGAAGTAGCCGAAATCAGGGGGTCAAAAAAATCTAAGAAAAGAAATATTTCAATTGGGCTGCATCTGGCCGTCTGGGCCTTCGAACTATCCTGCTTGGCCTTTGGACTCGTACAATTTCAGCCCACTCCAAAACAGAAAGTCCTATGCTTCGCAAAAACAAAAAACAAGGAGATTCAACATATAAGTTTGTTTATTTAAAAATAAAAATTTATTTTTTCCGTTTGCAATAGCTCATAGCGAAATACACTGTTTATTGTTTGCAAAATAATCAAGATATCACATGTTTTTGTACGGGGAGGCTGACATCGGGGACCCATGAGCCAGCAGCGTCGTCAACGTTTTAAAGACGGCAGAGGATCGAAAGAAAAAATAAACCAAAAATCAGTTGGTAAAAAAATAAAAAAATAAACATTTATCGTTCTGAGAGGATGACATGCGGGACCCATGAGGCAGCAGCATCCTCAACGTTTCCAAGGCGACACAGGATTTAAAAAAGGCAAATAGACAGAAATTAGAGGTCAAAATAACTCCAAGAAAGGAAAGGTTTATTGTTCATAGAGGCTGACATGTCTACGGGTGCTTCTATTCTTGTAGACAGTGTTGGGCCTCCAAGAGCAGAGGTTTGTAGAACAGCAGCAAGTTTCCCTTAAGTGGATTACCCAAGGTTTATCGAACTCAGGAGGAAGAGGTCAAAGATATCCCTCTCATGCAACCCTGCAACCACAAAGCAAGGAGTCTCTTGTGTCCCCAACACACCTAATAGGTGTACTAGTTCGGCGAAGAGATAGTGAAATACAGGTGGTATGAATAAGTATGAGCAGTAGTACGGCGCCAAAAAATAGCTCGCTGGCGTGCAGTTGATGGTAGTAATATTGTAGGAAGTAAACATGCAGTAGTAGTAAAACAAGTAAACAAGCAGCGATAGCAGTATTTAGGAACAAGGCCTAGGGATTAGACTTTCACTAGTGGACACTCTCAACATTGATCACATAACAGAATAGATAAATGCATACTCTACACTCTCTTGTTGGATGATGAACACATTGCGTAGGATTACACGAACCCTCAATGCCGGAGTTAACAAGCTCCACAATTCAATGTTCATATTTAAATAACCTTAGAGTGCATGAAAGATCGAAACGACTAAACCAAGTACTAGCATAGCATGCACACTGTCACCTTCACGCTTATGTAGGAGGAATAATACACATCAATACTATCATAGCAATAGTTAACTTCGCAATCTACAAGAGATCATGATCATAGCATAAACCAAGTACTAACACGAGTGCACACACTGTCACCATTACACCGTGTAGGAGGAATAAAACTACTTTAATAACATTACTAGAGTAGCACATAGATAAATTGTGATACAAAACACATTGCAATCATAAAGAGATATAAATAAGCACTTCACTATGCCATTCATAACAGTGAATAAGTATTCTGTGAAATATAGCCTAAGAGACCCACACGGTGCACACACTGTCACCTTTACACACGTGGGACAAGGAGTCTCCGGAGATCACATAAGTAAAACTCACTTGACTAGCATAATGACATCTAGATTACAAGCATCATCATATGAATCTCAATCATGTAAGGCAGCTCATGAGATTATTGTATTGAAGTACATAGAGAGAGATGAACCACATAGCTACCGGTACACCCCGAGCCTCAATGGAGAACTACTCCCTCCTCATGGGAGCAGAGCGGTGATGAAGATGGCGGTGGAGATGGCAGCGGTGTCGATGGAGAAGCCTTCCGGGCACTTCCCCGCCCGGCAGGGTGCCGGAACAGACTTCGTCCCCAGATCTTGGCTTCGCGATGGCGGCGGCTCGGAAGGTTTCGTGGTTTCGTCCTCCGTCATAGGGTTTTCGCGACGGAGGCTTTAAATAGGCGGAAGGGCAGCCTCGGAGGGGCCACCACACCATAGGGCGGCGCGCCCCCCTCCGGCCGCGCGGGGGTGGTGTGGGCCCCCTCTCTGGCGGCTCGGTGTTCTGGATGGTTCCGGGAAAATAGGAACCTGGGCGTTGATTTCGTCCGATTCCGAGAATATTTCGTTACTAGGATTTCTGAAACCAAAAACAGCAGAAAACAGCAACTGGCTCTTCGGCATCTTGTTAATAGGTTAGTTCCAGAAAATGCACGAATATGACATAAAGTGTGCATAAAACATGTAGGTATCATCAATAAAGTAGCATGGAACATAAGAAATTATCGATACGTCGGAGACGTATCAGCATCCCCAAGCTTAGTTCTGCTCGTCCCGAGCAGGTAAAACGATAACAAAGATAATTTCTGAAGTGACATGCCGTCATAAACTTGATCATATTGTAAACATATGTAATGAATGCAGCGATCTAAACAATGGTAATGACATGAGTAAACAAATGAATCATAAAGCAAAAACTTTTCATGAACAGTACTTTCAAGACAAGCATCAATAAGTCTTGCATAAGAGTTAGCTCGTAAAGCAATAATTCAAAGTAGAGGTATTGAAGCAACACAAAGGAAGATTAAGTTTCAGCGGTTGCTTTCAACTTATAACATGTATATCTCATGGATAGTGTCAATATAAAGTAATATAACAAGTGCAATATGCAAGTATGTAGGAATCAATGCACAGTTCACACAAGTGTTTGCTTCTTGAGGTGGAGAGAAATAGGTGAACTGACTCAACATAAAAGTAGAAGAATGGCCCTTCGACGAGGGAAGCATCGATTGCTATATTTGTGCTAGAGCTTTTATTTTGAAAACATAAAGAGAGCATAAAAGTAAAGTTTTGAGAGGTGTTTGTTGTTGTCAACGAATGGTAGCGGGTACTCTAACCCCCTTGCCAGACAAACCTTCAAAGAGCGGCTCCCATTTTATTTTATTTTTGGGTGGCACTCCTTCCAACCTTTCTTTCACAAACCATGGCTAACCGAATCCTCGGGTGCCTGCCAACAATCTCATACCATGAAGGAGTGCCTTTTTATTTTAGTTTTATTATGATGACACTCCTCCCCACCTTTGCTTTCTCAAGCCATGGCTAACCGAATCCTTCGGGTGCCGTCCAACAATCACATACCATGGAGGAGTGTCTATTTTTGTTAATTAATTTGGGACTGGGAATCCCATTGCCAGCTCTTTTTGCAAAATTATTGGATAAGCGGATGAAGCCACTAGTCCATTGGTGAAAGTTGCCCAACAAGATTGAAAGATAAACACCACATACTTCCTCATGAGCTATTAAACATTGACACAAATAAGAGGTGATAAATTTTGAATTGTTTAAAGGTAGCACTCAAGCAATTTACTTTGGAATGGCGGAGAAATACCATGTAGTAGGTAGGTATGGTGGACACAAATGGCATGAATATTGGCTCAAGTATTTGGATGCATGAGAAGTATTCCCTCTCGATACAAGGTTTAGGCTAGCAAGGTTATTTGAAGCAAACTCAAGGATGAACCGGTGCAGCAAAACTCACATAAAAGACATATTGTAAACATTATAAGACTCTACACCGTCTTCCTTGTTGTTCAAAACTCAATACTAGAAATTATCTAGACCTTAGAGAGACCAATTATGCAAACCAAATTTTAGCATGCTCTATGTATTTCTTCATTAATGGGTGCAAAGTATATGATGCAAGAGCTTAAACATGAGCACAACAATTGCCAAGTATCACATTATCCAAGACATTTTACCAATTACTACATGTAGCATTTTCCAATTCCAACCATATAACAATTTAACGAAGAGGAAACTTCGCCATGAATATTATGAGCTAAGAACACATGTGTTCATACGAACCAGCGGAGCGTGTCTCTCTCCCACACAAGGATGAACTTATTCAGAGAACTAAGATAACAAAACAAAAATAAAAGCACACACAGACGCTCCAAGTAAAGTACATAAGATGTGACCGAATAAAAATATAGTTTCAAGAGAAGGAACCTGATACTTTGTCGATGAAGAAGGGGATGCCTTGGGCATCCCCAAGCTTAGATGCTTGAGTCTTCTTAGAATATGCAGGGGTGAACCACGGGGCATCCCCAAGCTTAGAGCTTTCACTCCTCTTGATCATAGTATATCATACTCCTCTCTTGACCCTTGAAAACTTCCTTCACACCAAACTTCAAGCAAACTCATTAGAGGGTTAGTGCACAATTAATAATTCACATGTTCAGAGGTGACACAATCATTCTTAACACTTCTGGACATTGCACAAAACTTCTGAAAGTTAATGGAACAAAGAAACTCATTCAACTTAACAAAAGCGGCAATGCGAAATAAAAGGCAGAATCTGTCAAAAACAGAACAGTCCGTAAAGACGAATTTTAAAATGGCACCAGACTTGCTCAAACGGAAAAACTCAAAACTAATGAAAGTTGCGTACATATCTGAGGATCACGCTCGTAAATTGGCAGATTTTTTCGAATTTTCTACAGAGACTTAGGCCCAGATTCGTGACAGACAGCAATGCTGTTTCTGCGCAGCGATCCCAAATATAACATCAACTTTAGCATAGAAACTTTACTTGGCACAAAAACATGATAAGGAGAGGTTGATACAGTAGTGAACAACTTCCAAGACTCAACAAAACAAAAATTGCTGTAGTAAAAAAAATATGGGTTATCTCCCAAGAAGTTCTTTCTTTATAGCCATTAAGATGGGCTCAGCAGTTTTAATGATGCACTCGCAAGAAATAGTATTTGAAGCAAAAGAGAGCATCAAGAGGCAAATTCAAAACACATTTAAGTCTAACATGCTTCCTATGCATAGGAATCTTGTAAATAAACAAGTTCATGAAGAGCAAAGTAACAAGCATAGGAAGATAAAACAAGTGTAGCTTCAAAAATTTCAGCACATAGAGAGGTGTTTTAGTAACATGAAAATTTTTACAACCATATTTTCCTCTCTCATAATAACTTTCAGTAGCAACATGAGCAAACTCAACAATATAACTATCACATAAAGCATTCTTATCATGAGTCTCATGCATAAAATTATTACTCTCCACATAGGCATAATCAATTTTATTAGTTGTAGTGGGAGCAAATTCAACAAAGTAGCTATCATTATTATTCTTATCATCAAATATAAGAGGCAAAGTATCATCAAAGTAAATTTTCTCCTCAATGCTTGGGGGACTAAAAATATCATGCTCATCAAAGCCAGCTTCCCCAAGCTTAGAATTTTCCATAGCATTAGCAACAATAGTGTTCAAAGCATTCATATTAATATGTTCCATGGGTTTTTTAATTTTCGCATCAAACCATCCATGTCTTAAATCAGGAAATAGAATAAAAAGGTCATTGTTGTCCATTATGCCTAACTAGTGTAAACAAGAAACCAAATGTCGCAATTGCAGAGTCTAAAGGAAATAGCTTCGAGCACACACACAATGGCGCCAGAAAAGTACTGTTACCTGGAACCGGAGTATGAGTGCCTTTTACCTTTCCTCCCCGGCAACGGCGCCAAAGTGCTTGATGTCTACGGTGCTTCTATTCTTGTAGAGTGTTGGGCCTCCAAGAACGAGGTTTGTAGAACAGCGCAAGTTTCCCTTAAGTGGATTACCCAAGGTTTATCGAACTCGGGGAGGAAGAGGTCAAAGATATCCCTCTCATGCAACCCTGCAACCACAAAGCAAGAAGTCTCTTGTGTCCCCAACACACCTAATAGGTGTACTAGTTCGGCGAAGAGATAGTGAAATACAGGTGGTATGAATAAGTATGAGCAGTAGTACGGCGCCAGAAAATAGCTCGCTGGCATGCAGTTGATGGTAGTAATATTGTAGGAAGTAAACATGCAGTAGTAACGCAGTAAAACAGTAAACAAGCAGCGATAGCAGTATTTAGGAACAAGGCCTAGGGATTAGACTTTCACTAGTGGACACTCTCAACATTGATCACATAACAGAATAGATAAATGCATACTCTACACTCTCTTGTTGGATGATGAACACATTGCGTAGGATTACACGAACCCTCAATGCCGGAGTTAACAAGCTCCACAATTCAATGTTCATATTTAAATAACCTTAGAGTGCATGAAAGATCGAAACGACTAAACCAAGTACTAACATAGCATGCACACTGTCACCTTCACGCTTATGTAGGAGGAATAATACACATCAATACTATCATAGCAATAGTTAACTTCGCAATCTACAAGAGATCATGATCATAGCATAAACCAAGTACTAACACGAGTGCACACACTGTCACCATTACACCGTGTAGGAGGAATAAAACTACTTTAATAACATTACTAGAGTAGCACATAGATAAATTGTGATACAAAACACATTGCAATCATAAAGAGATATAAATAAGCACTTCACTATGCCATTCATAACAGTGAATAAGTATTCTGTGAAATATAGCCTAAGAGACCCACACGGTGCACACACTGTCACCTTTACACACGTGGGACAAGGAGTCTCCGGAGATCACATAAGTAAAACTCACTTGACTAGCATAATGACATCTAGATTACAAGCATCATCATATGAATCTCAATCATGTAAGGCAGCTCATGAGATTATTGTATTGAAGTACATAGGAGAGAGATGAACCACATAGCTACCGGCAGCCCCGAGCCTCATGGAGAACTACTCCCTCCTCATGGGAGCAGCGGCGGTGATGAAGATGGCGGTGGAGATGGCAGCGGTGTCGATGGAGAAGCCTTCCGGGGGCACTTCCCCGCCCGGCAGGGTGCCGGAACAGAGACTCTGTCCCCCAGATCTTGGCTCGCGATGGCGGCGGCTCCGGAAGGTTTCGTGGGTTTCGTCCTCCGTCATAGGGTTTTCGCGACGAGGCTTTAAATAGGCGGAAGGGCAGCCTCGGAGGGGCCTGGGGCCACCACACCATAGGGCGGCGCGGCCCCCTCCGGCCGCGCCAGGGTGTGGTGTGGGGCCCCCTGTGGCTTCCCGCGGCTCTCGGGTGTTCTGGATGGTTCCGGGAAAAATAGGAACATGGGCGTTGATTTCGTCCGATTCCGAGAATATTTTGTTACTAGGATTTCTGAAACCAAAAAGCAGAAAAACAAAGAATCGGCATCTTGTTAATAGGTTAGTTCCGTAAAATGCACGAATATGACATAAAGTGTGCATAAAACATGTAGGTATCATCAATAAAGTAGCATGGAACATAAGAAATTATCGATACGTCGGAGACGTATCAGCTGACATGTGGGACCCGTGAGCCAGCAGAATCCTCAACGTTTCAAAGGCGGCAGGGGATCAAAAGAAAAAGGAAGTAGCCAGAAAATAGGGGTCAAAAATAACTCTAAGAAAGGAAACTTTTATTGTTCGTAGAGGATGACATGCGGGTCCCGTTTAGCAGCAGCTTACTCAACGTTTCAAAGGCGGCAGGGGATCGAAAGAAAAAGGCAAGTGACAAAATATAAGGAGCCAAAGATAATCCAAGAAAAGAAACTTTATAGTACATAGAGGATGACATGCGGGTCCCATTTAGCAGCAGCGGTCTCAACGTTTCAAATGCGGCTTGAGATCAAAAGAAAAAGAAAGTTGATTGTACATAGAGGATGACATGCGGGTCCCATGAGTCAGCAGGTTACTCAACGTTTCCAAGGCGGCAGGGGATCAAAAGAAAAAGGAAATAGCAAAAATCAGAGGGTGAAAAAATCCAAGAAAAGAAACTTTTATAGTACATAGAGGATGACATGCGGGTCCCATGAGCCAGCAGGTTCCTCAACGTTTCAAAAGCGGCATGAGATCGAAAGAAAAAGGCAAGTGACCAAAATCGAGGGTGAAAAATAATCCAAGAAAAGAAACTTTTATTGTACATAGAGGATGACATGCGGGTCCCATTTTGCAGCAGCGGTCCCAACGTTTCAAATGCGGCTTGAGATCAAAAGAAAAAGAAAGTAGCCAGAAATTAGGGGGTAAAAAAAACTCCAAGAAAGGAAAGCTTTATCGTTCATACAGGCTGACATGTGGGACCTATGAGCCAGCAGAGTCCACAACGTTTCAAAGGCGGCAGGGAATCAAAAGAAAAAGGAAATAGCCAAAAATCAGAGGGTGAAAAAAACCCAAGAAAATGAACTTTTATAGTACATAGAGGATGACATGCGGGTCCCATGAGCCAGCAGGTTCCTCAACGTTTCAAACGTGGCATGAGATCGAAAGAAAAAGGCAAGTGACCAAATATCAGGAGCCAAAAATAATTCAAGAAAAGAAACTTGATTGTACATAGAGGATGACATGCGGGTCCCATGAGTTAGCAGCTTACTCAACGTTTCCAAGGTGGCAGGGGATCAAAAGAAAAAGGAAATAGCCAAAAATCAGAGGGTGAAAAAAAATCCAAGAAAATAAACTTTTATAGCACATAGAGGATGACATGCGGGTCCCATGAGCCAGCAGGTTCCTCAACGTTTCAAACGTGGCATGAGATCGAAAGAAAAAGGCAAGTGACCAAATATCAGGAGCCAAAAATAATCCAAGATTTATTGTACATAGAGGATGACATGTGGGTCCCATTTTGCAGCAGCGGTCTCAATGTTTGAAATGCGGCTTGAGATCAAAATAAAAAGAAAGTAGCTAGTAATTAGGGGGTCAAAAAAATCCAAGAAAAGAAAGTTGATGGACATAGAGGATGACATGCGGGTCCCTTGAGCCAGCAGCTTACTCAACGTTTCAAAGGGGGCAGGGGATCAAAAGAAAAAGGCAAGCCAAAAATCAGAGGGTGAAAAAAATCCAACAAAGGAAACTTTTATAGCACATAGAGGATGACATGCGGGTCCCATGAGCCAGCAGGTTCCTCAACGTTTCAAACGTGGCATGAGATCGAAAGAAAAAGGCAAGTGACCAAATATCAGGAGCCAAAAATAATTCAAGAAAAGAAACATGATTTACATAGAGGATGACATGCGGGTCCCGTTTAGCAGCAGCGGTATCACCGTTTGAGAGGCGGCAGGGGATCGAAAGAAAAAGGCAAGTGACCGAATATGAGGTGCCAAAAATAATCCAAGAAAAGAAAGTTTTATAGTACATAGAGGATGACATGCGGGTCCCATTTAGCAGCAGCGGTCTCAACGTATCAAATGCGGCTTGAGATCAAAAGAAAAAGAAAGTTGATTGTACATAGAGGATGACATGCGGGTCCCATGAGTCAGCAGGTTACTCAACATTTCCAAGGCGGCAGGGGATCAAAAGAAAAAAGAAATAGCGAAAAATCAGAGGGTGAAAAAAATCCAAGAAAAGAAACTTTTATAGCACATAGAGGATGACATGCGGGTCCCATGAGCCAGCAGGTTCCTCAACGTTTCAAAAGCGGCATGAGATCGAAAGAAAAAGGCAAGTGACCAAAAATCAGAGGGTGAAAAATAATCCAAGAAAAGAAACTTTTATTGTACATAGAGGATGACATGCGGGTCCCATTTTGCAGCAGCGGTCCCAACGTTTCAAATGCGGCTTGAGATCAAAAGAAAAAGAAAGTAGCCAGAAATTAGGGGGTAAAAAAAACTCCAAGAAAGGAAAGCTTTATCGTTCATACAGGCTGACATGTGGGACCTATGAGCCAGCAGAGTCTCAACGTTTCAAAGGCGGGGGATTCATAAGAAAAAGGAAATAGCCAAAAGTCGAGGGTGAAAAAACCAAGAAAATGAACTTTTATAGTACATAGAGGATGACATGCGGGTCCCATGAGCTAGCAGGTTCCTCAACGTTTCAAACGTGGCATGAGATCGAAAGAAAAAGGCAAGTGACCAAATATCAGGAGCCAAAAATAATTCAAAAAAGAAACATGATTTACATAGAGGATGACATGCGGGTCCCGTTTAGCAGCAGCGGTATCACCGTTTGAGAGGCGGCAGGGGATCGAAAGAAAAAGGCAAGTGACCAAATATGAGGTGCCAAAAATAACTCCAAGAAAAGAAAGTTGATAGCTCATAGAGGATGACATGCGGGTCCCATTAAGCTGCAGCGGTCTCAACGTTTCCAAGGCACGGGATCAAAAGAAAAAGGAAGTAGCCAGAAATCGGGGTCAAAAAATCCAAGAAAAGAAGGAATTTTGGTTCATAGAGGATGACATGCGGGTCCCATTTAGCAGCAGCGGTCTCAACGTTTCCAAGGCGGCACGGGATCAAAAGAAAAAGGAAGTAGCCAGAAATCAGGGGGTCAAAAAAATCCAAGAAAGGAAGGAATTTTGGTTCATAGAGGATGACATGCGAGTCCCATTTAGCTGCAGCGGTCTCAACGTTTCCAAGGCGGCAAGGGATCAAAAGAAAAAGGAAGTAGCCAGAAATCAGGGGGTCAAAAAAATCCAAGAAAAGAAAGAAATTTGGTTCATAGAGGATGACGCGTGATGTACACGTCCATTGGGAACCCCAAGAGGAAGGTATGATGCGCACGGCAAGTTTTCCTCGAAAGAAACCAAGGTTATCGAACCAGTAGGAGCCAAGAAGCACGTGAAGGTTGTTGGTGGAGGAATGTAGTGCGGCGCAACACCAGTGAAACCGGCGCCAACGTGGAACCTGCACAACACAATCAAAGTACTTTGTCCCAACGTAACAGTGAGGTTGTCAATCTCACCGGCTTGCTGAGTGGAAGATGGTGTTTGTTTGCAAAGAACAGTAAAAACAATGATTGCAGTAGAATGTATTCAGATGTAAAAGAATGGACCGGGGTCCACAGTTCACTAGAGGTGTCTCTCCAATAAGATAACTAACATGTTGGGTGAACAAATTACAGGCGGGCAATTGACAAATAAAGATTCAATACATATCAATAATGATTACTATGTGATTTAATCAGGGCATTACGACAAAGTACATAGACCGCTATCCAGCATGCATCTATGCCTAAATAATCCACCTTCAGGTTATCATCCGAACCCCTTCCAGTATTAAGTTGTAAACAACAGATAATTGCATTAAGTATGGTGCGTAATGTAATCAACACAAATATCCTTAGACAAAGCATCGATGTTTTATCCCTAGTAGCAACAGCACATCCACAACCTTAGAACTACTGTCACGATCCCAGATTCAATGGAGGCATGAACCCACTATCGAGCATAATTACTCCCTCTTGGAGTTACAAGTATCAACTTGGCCAGAGCCTCTACTAGCAACGGAGAGCATGCAAGAACATAAACAACACATATATGATAGATTGATAATCAACTTAACATAGTATTCTATATTCATCGGATCCCGCCAAACACAACATGTAGCATTACAAATAGATGATCTTGATCATGTTAGGCAGCTCACAAGATCTATAACAATGATAGCACAAGCGGAGAAGACAACCATCTAGCTACCGCTATGGACCCATAGTCCAAGGATGAACTACTCAAGCATCAATCCGGAGGCGGGCATGATGATGTAGAGCCCCTCCGGTGATGATTCCCCTCTCCAGGGTGCCGGAGGCGATCTCCTGAATCCCCCGAGATGGGATTAGCGGCGCGGCCTCTCGCAAGTTTTCCGTATCGTGGCTCTCACAGGGGTTTCGCGACGAAGGCTATTTGTAGGCGGAAGGGTAGGTCAGGCGACGCGAGGGGCCCAGACCACGGGGCCGCGCGCCGGGGCCTAGGCCGCGCCCTATGGTCGCCACCCGTGGCCCCACTTCCTTTCCCCTCGGTCTTCTGGAAGCTTCGTGTAAAATAGGACCCCGGGCGTTGATTTCGTCCACCCCGAGAATATTTCCTTACTAGGATTTCTGAAACCAAAAACAGCAGAAAACAACAACCGGCACTCGGCATCTTGTTAATAGGTTAGTGCCGGAAAATGTATAATAATGCTGTAAAGTATGTATAAAACATTGAAGTATTGTTATAAAAGTAGCATGGAACATAAGAAATTATAGATACGTTTGAGACGTATCAAGCCCCCCCTACTCGCCCTCGAGTAGGTAAACGATAACACAAATAATTTCTGAAGTGACATGCTACCAACATAATCTTGATCAACATTATTGTAAAGCATATGAGATGAATGGAGTGATCTGAACAAAAGATTGCTAACAAAGATAATGACTAAACAAATGAATCATATAGCAAAACTTTTCATGAATAGTACTTTCAAACAAGTATCAATAAGACTTGCATAAGAGCTAACTCATAAGCAATAAATTCTAAGTAGAATGCATTGAAGCAACACAAAGGATGATTAAGTTTCAGCAATTGCTTTCAACTTGTAACATGTATATCTCATGGATATTTGTCAACATAGAGTAATATAACAGGTGCAATAAGTAAACATGTAAGAATCAATGCACACAGTTAACACAAGTGTTTGCTTCTAAGATAGAAAGAAGTGGGTAAACTGACTCAACAATAAAGTAAAAGAATGGCCCTTCGCAGAGGGAAGCATGGATTACTATTTTTGTGCTAGAGCTTTTGTTTTGAAAACATAGAAACAATTTTGTCAACGGTAGTAATAATTCATATGTGCTATGCATAATACTTCCTACAAGTTGCAAGTCTCATGCATAGAGTACTAATAGTGCTCGCACCTTGTCCTACTTAGCTCGGAAAACACGGATTATCATCGCATAACATATGTTTCAACCAAGTGTCACAAAGGGGTACCTCTATGCCGCCTGTACAAGTGTCTAAGGAGAAAGCACGCATTGGATTTCTCGCTTTTGATTATTCTCAACTTAGACATCCATACCGGGACAACATAGACAACAGATAATGGACTCCTCTTTTTGAAGGGATTCGTAGCATAGAAAACAAAAAATTTCCTACCGCAAGAACGAAAACCAAGCCAAGATCTAATCTAGTAGACGGTAGCAACGAGGAGATGATGAGACTAACCCTCGAAGATTCGCAAAGCTTAACGAGATTAGATCTCGGGGTGGATGTAGACGATCACTTGCCGCTTGCAAAAGCGCGTAGAAGATCTTGATCTCGACGGTGCCACAATCGGGCAGCACCTCCGTACTCGGTCACACGTACGGTGTTGATGAAGACGACGTCCTCCTCCCCGTTCCAGCGGGCAGCGGATGTAGTAGATCCTCCTCGGAATCCCGCCATCACGACGGCGTGGTGACGGCGGTGGTGGAGATCTCCGGCAGGGCTTCGCCGCAAGCGCTGCGGGAGAAGAAGGAGGAGGGAGTAGCTAGGGTTTGGGCGCAGGGTGGTGCTGCGACTTGGGGAGCTAGGGCTGCGACTTGTGGTGCCCTTGGGGTGCCCCTTGGCCTCTTTAAATAGGTGGCCAAGCCCCTTGGGTCGTCCAAAAACCTGCCCCCAAGTTTGACTGAGTTCCGATAGGTTTCCGGTTCCGAAAACCTAGTCCTACTCGGACTCTTTTGCCAATTCCGAAATTGCATTAAGGAAAGACTCCTTTTCCCTTAAGGCAACGTGGTTGCACCTATTATGGAACCCTCCGGACTTCCTTAGACATCCCGGGTCGTCCCGGACACTTCCGGAACCTTCCATAATATTCCGGACTATTCCGGTCCTTCCAGAACCTTCTAGAAGCTCCGGTCAAAACACCGGACTTTTTCCGAACCCCGGAAAATGACTTCCCATATATGAATCTTATTCTCCGGACCATTCCGAACCTCCTCGTGATGTCTCGGATCCCATCCGAGACTCCGAACAACATTCGAGCTCCATTCCATATTCCATATCTACTTAAAACGACATCAAACCTTAAGTGTGTCACCCTACGGTTCGTGAACTATGCAGACATGGTTGAGACTTCTCTCCGACCAATAACCAATAGCGGGATCTAGAGATCCATAATGGCTCCCACATATTCAACGATGACTTTAGTGATCGATTGAACCATTTACATACGATACCGATTCCCTTTGTCACGCGATATTTTACTTGTCCGAGGTTTGATCATCGGTATCACGATACCTTGTTCAACCTCGTCTCCTGACAAGTACTCTTTACTCGTACCGTGATATGTCATCTCTTATGAACCATTCATATGCTTGCAAGCTAATTAGACGACATTCCACCGAGAGGGCCCAGAGTATATCTATCCGTCATCGGGATGGACAAATCCCACTGTTGATCCATATGCCTCAACTCATACTTTCCGAATACCTAATCCCACCTTTATAACCACCCATTTACGC